>VWZD01012806.1:49018-75761 GCA_013396695.1 Sakesphorus luctuosus | reverse complement strand
CCAATTTTTGAATGTGATGACAGATAAGTTTCCCAGAAAGCCTATTTGGCCAATACTAAATATTTAGTGGTAGATTTTACCTTATTCCCATGCTTTGTTTTCTCATGGGCAGTACTGAACCTCAAATATATCATCATGATTTTTGCTAGGTAGCTTAGTTGAAAAAGCTGATTTCTGTATGATTTAACCATAATATTGGTTGAACAACATTAGCTGGGTAATGCTCAGTGAACCATATTGCTGAGGGAAAACAATACTTTCTTCTTCTCCTCCCCTCAGGCTTTACCAACAGTTGTTGCCATTGTAATTGATGAGAATTTGAACCTTTTCTAAATCAAACTTCTCTTTTCTTTTCAACTGTACTCAACCATTTTTAAAAGCTGCTGGTGTTAGCAGTTATAGCGTGATTTTTGGACTACTACAGACAGATTTTGCTACAGTTGTCTATCTTAAAGCATTTATTTCCAGTGCCTCTCCAGCATTATGTCTGAAATTTGATTTCAGTGAACTCAGGCAACAAAATAATTCTATGACAGTTCTAAGATATTCTTTACACAAATCCGCTCTGTGCTTTGCACAGAAACTGAGACTGATGGAGTTATAGCACCATTGTGTTTTATGTCTTTTCTTAAAAGGCATTACACTTTCTTTCTACTGAAGACTTGAATACTTGCGTAGAACTTCTCCACTGGTATCAAAAGAGTGTTTTTCTTCTGAGGAGTCTAAATGGGAAAAAAATTCGACATATAATCAATGACCAGTCATGGTATCCCCTTAATCTGTGAGACAGTGTTGCGTCAAATATTTTATGTATTTGAAAAAAAAAATTACATTAGAGGAGAATAAAGAGTACAAAATATATATTAAGACAGTCCATATTTAATAAACATTTGTAGGTGGAAATATCTCACTATTACAAAATCCACTTTTGAAATGATCTTTTATTTTAAAATGATCTCATGCCAGCCACAGGTACAGCCATATTTGTGGTTTCCCCCAAATACTGAATGATGTTCTGTAGTGGGGTCAAGCACTCTCATGACATTTAACCATTGGAAACGAAAGAAAACATTTGTGGTGTGAAACAACAGCACATACTTGACTCTCCAAAGCATATCCATTTATAAATGGATAAAAGTGACTATTTAAAGTTGTTTTATAAGGCAACCACTGTGCCGGCTGAAAACCCCTAATTTACTGTTTGAAAAAGCAAATGATGTGTGGGTACAAGAACATGCATTTCTTAAAAACATCTGTGGTGTTCCTTGTATTGCATTTGATCTTAGTGGTAAAACAACAAAACCAAATTTTAGAAGGACGTTGCTGCCGTCCTATTTTTAATTCATCATTATGTGTTAAAATAACCGTTAATTTGAAGCGAACAATCACAGCCTTGCTTTCAATGGTTGCTCAGGTATTTCTTTTAAACCAGTTTATAATTTCATAGTTTGTTTTGCGTAAGGAGTGCAACTGTAGGTGTAGATTAGGGACCTGAAGGTGCCTCATTCTCATTCCTTTTGGACCCCTATTTGCTGTGGCAAAGAGGATGAATGAATGAGAGAAAGTATTACTTCACCCTGTTTTCTGATCTCTTTATGCGTATGACAAGATGCATCAAAAAATTAGTTATCTGGGTCATCTAAATCTCCATAATGCCCTCTGCCTTCTTGCATGCTCACAGGAGTTGGCATGAGGTCATGATTTGAGAGGGTTGCTACAAGAAGTTGTATTTCCACCCATCCTTGTGTCAAGCAAAACATGGCAATGATACCCAACCTGGTTTTGTTTAATTTTCTTTCTCCTTTTAATATCCTTTGACTTGAAACATAGTTATAGCTTATAAATAGCTTATAAACATTAGTAAGTGTCAAAGTGTACTTGATGTTTCCATACAAGTGAACTCTCCAAAGGTTATAAAATAAGAGGAGTTGATTGGATCTCAAACGAAACAAATAGGTGTTAAAATGTGCTTCTGAGGCACGAGAGATTTTCAGCCTGTATTTTCAAACAATGAGGACATAAACAGATTAGTTGAAGACAACTTCAGTAAAGATAGCTTTCATGAGCCAGCCACAAACCTTTTGTCAAAGAAAGCTGAACTATGACTAAATCTGTGAATGGCATGAATTATTAGGTGATGAATTTTAAAAGTAGTGTCCAGATGTAAATAGTGAAAGCATCCAAAATATTACTCAGCAGCTGCAAGAGCTATAGGAAAAGCTGACATGACAAATTTAGTCATTTCTTAATCACTTTCGTTAGGCAGTATTGTCAGTTCCAAGAGGCAAATTTTCATCTTGATTTACGCCTATAATAGAAATGGCTGAAAACTGAAAAGTTCTCAAAACTGTTTACTTACAAAACACCTTTTAGGTCATTTTGGAAGCTTCCTATGACCTAGAAGTAATGTTCTTTACACACTGAAGTTCAGAAAATACAATTTTAGACAGTTTATATCAACAAAACATTTTTTTTCTGCCTAAGAAAGTGACCTTAACATGTGTACAAGTGGTAAAAAATGGCTTAAATGTATTATTTACAGCTATATCAAAATTTATTAATTAGTTACCTTTGGTTTAAATAAAATTGATTGTTAAAGCAGAAAGTAGAGATTGGTATGAATCCTATTCTGCAGTAGCTTTCAGATAAAAGAAGCAGTGACCCAACTCATTAGCCCTTTGATTTAATATATTGACACTTGGGTACGAATAATTCCGTTTAGTGGCTTCTGCTTCCCAGGGATCAATTTAATTAGTTATAAAATGTGACTTCATGTCAGGAGCCAGAAGAAATGCTGACGTTAAATAAAGTCATACGCAATTTAAACAATAAAGCTATCGATGCCTGGTTAAAAGTTAATGATGCACAAAAAATGGCTTAATAGAGACAACCTCAGCAATGAATGTGATGGTAGGAAAATTAAGCTAAGTGGATGAATGAGAAATGGTGATGTTGTTGGATTGTTAAAACAAATTCATGGATGGCCTGATAGTTCTTTTCATAGTACTGTATGTTTCTGATTTAAATAAATTTTTGAGGATAAGCCTGTACTTTCCTATTAGGAGTGACAAGATGTGGTCTGAAACCTTTCTCCTTTAGATTCTAGAAAAGGAGAAGACACTTCACCTGTGCACATTCATCTTTGATGCATCCCCCTGGGATATCTTGGCATGACCCAGTATTAACTATAACGACCTCCTATTATAATATTACAAGTACTAATATTTGCACAGTTGGTCGAGGCTCTGGTCAGAATCACTGCTGTTTTATGCTAGGTGCTGCTTATATGCTGTACAAATAAGAAAGGACAGTTCATGCCCTGAAGAAGGGAAGAATTTAACGTTAAAGCACTATATCTTTTAAAAACCCATTTAATGCTGTAGATGTAATCTACTTACGTTATCTAAGTAGAGTAAGAAGGCTTAGTGAAGAAAACAGCAACGCAGAAAATTGTTGGAGGTACAATTTGCCCTTCATTTTTCCTTCTGTTGCTCCTTATGAATGTTCAGGTGCACCAAAGCCCTTCAGAATTGTGGTTCCATTGTCTTCTCATTTCCTAGCCTGCTTGAAATGTGGCAAGGTAAAATCCATGCTGAATGTCTTAAGTAATAGCCTTTAAATCCATATTTGGATGCGGCCAAATTTATAAAAAACAATTCTTGTCTTTTCATGAGTAGCACACAAGAATTTTTCAAGTCACTGTAGGTTGTCTCTATTTCAGTAAAACATTGCTTCAATTTAATATTGAATTGATATGGTCACCTCTTTTAAAGATGTACAGACACTTAGCTGAATATTCTGAATGGATGGTAGATGAAAAAAAAATATGGAGAAATGTGATTCCTTAGCTTAAAAACGTACATTAGACAAATGGTGTCTGACACAGGAATTATGATGAGAAATGGCACAAAAAGCGTTTTATTTGCTTGTAATTTATCACTTTTCAGATGAGACTGGAGTTAGTTCACCTGTGAGGAACAAAACTGGTATGAAAATGACCTGATATTGAGCTAAGATATCTTATGTTTCCATTTCTGTTAATCCTTTTAAGGGCAGATGGATTCTGATTAAGGAAGACCAACTATGAAAATGGACAGTAGTAAATTAGGCAATTAGATAATAATTTTTAACAATTGTACACAACCTAATTAATCCACAGACTCCTAGAAATCTTGAAGCTGAGCAGCAGGCAGCAGTTATTACCTGCTAAAAGCATTAACAGTAGCTACGGTAACTTGACGAAGGATAGAAGGGGATATGCCTTAGAATAAAACCTCTGTGTGTCAGAGGGATTTTCAGACTGCACAAGAGTTATGTTTTTTTTACTAATGTTAGGCAAACTGTTTTGTCTTTGCATTGACTTTACATTGGCCGCAGCCTACACAGAGGGAACTGCTGGAAAAAAGGGGGACATTAATACTTTTTACTGTGTGCGGGCCAGCCAGTAGTTAGAGAGGGGGCCCATGTTTTCTTAGGGCTCAGATGGCAAAGCTAAGTATTCAGCCTACGGCAGGAAAAAAGTGCCTTTTTTGTTTTCTGGCTGGAGAGTCCGAGCATTCCCAAAGGAACACAATGAATGGCCCATTTTGTCTGACACTGTTTCGTAGACATAGAATTCTTGTTTTTTCATAATTATTCTTGCCCGTCACTGGGTGTGCACATGACATTTGAGCGTGTTTTAAAGTCTTAACACACTCATGTGCCTGCAATAAAGTTACTCATAACAATCCAGGCTTTCTGCAGACAACAGAGCAGGGTCTGTTGTTTTCACAAGTCACAGCAGCTGGGAGGCAATTGTGAAGACAACAGCTTAATCTAGCTGGAAAATACAGGAAGAAGAGAATATACACTCAATTTCCTTCCATATTATTGCAAACAATGCAGAGGGCTTTTTTTGTTGTGGCTTTTTCTTTTCTTTGCTCTGGGTGGTCTGACTGAAAATGTGAGTGGCATAAAATACACTAGTAAATGTACTTTGAATTTTCAACTTGTTGCATTTCTATGTTCATGCTGATGGGTCTAAATCTGTTAAAGGGTGAGAATATTAATTTGTGTGAGCACTTTAAAAGTCATACAATAACATCCTTATTTTGACCTCATGTACGCAGTGTTTACGCTGGTGTTGGTTTACAACATATGTTGCAGTTGCTTCTGAGTTACACTAGTATAAATGAAACTGGAACCAGGAAGTTAGAAAAAAATTTGATTGCTGAAACTTTCATTGGAAACAACATTATTGAAAGAAAAAAATAAAGCTAGGCAGTCTTAGAAATTTGAAAGTTGTATTTTAGCTTCTGTGTAAAAGGACAAGTGCACTCAGTAATTTGTTTCTTTATTGCATACTTCTGAATCTGTAGATTAATCATATTTGTAAATGCTTCATTTATTTCAGAAGCACATTTACAAACAAAGCATGCAATAAATTAACATGCAAACTCAGTTAAAAAGCATCATAAGTAGGCAGTGATCAGATAGTTTTTACCCTAGCTATATCTTCTGGTGAAGTTTTGTGAAATATTAGGGAACTGGTCCTTTTTTTTTCCTTAATGCAAGTGATGAAAAGTGAAAAGGAGCATATACTTCAGTTATTATGTCAACATGAGAAAGAGTAAAATGGAAATTAATATGAATTCTATTGCAGAGGTGGGGGTAGCTTAGCAGTCACCATTATATGTGGTTTCAGTGAGGGTAAATGTTCCTCTTAAAGAAAAGATGATATTTATCCAATTGCAGTAAAGGTACCTTCCTCTCCTGCTCTTGGGAATGCTATATACAGCAGATTTCCAGTAACCATGGCAGACAACTCAGATAGGAAAGATTTTTATTATGCATAGCACAGAGGTTATAGCAGTGACTGGTAACTGCAAAAGCCAGTCAGACAGTGAGTATGGAAAACGAATGAGTGATTTGAACATGTTCCAGACTTCCAGGAGAGAGAATCGAGAGGTATACTGAAAAAATGCAATATGAATGCTGAGCTGACTTGGGTGGACACTGTTGTTTGTAACAGAGATGCAAAAAGTATAGTACCACATGCACCAGCCAACTATGGGGCAGTGATAACAGGGATGCACGTCCTGTTGAAAATGCATGGGGTATTACTCTATTCAGTCACAAGATAAAACAGATAGATAATAATATCACAGAGACCTCCCATCTCTTTTAAAACACATGGATGGTCACTTGGGGACCGAGGCATTAAATAATTTCAGGACATTACTGACCAACAGTAAGCAAAATCTTTTACTCTGTTTTCCTTAAAATACATTACAGCACCTCTCCCCTCCATGTCCCTTAAAATACAGTACCAGTTTGGTTAAAAATAAACATGCAGATTAATTGGTCTATGTGTCTCACAGTAATCCTCTTCAGCCCATATGCCCTCACATCTTGGAAATCCTATATTGGTATTCTATTTTCTTATATTTTCTTTTGTTGCAATTTTGGAGTTAGACTAATTTCACAAAGAGAAAACAAATAAAGCAAAAAACACCACCAAAACCTGAAACAAACAAAACAAAACTGCACAAACAAAAATCAAAAACCATCCAAACCCCAACAACCTCAAAAATATTTGAAAAGGATACCTAAACTGAAATAGAAAATTACATCCTGAAAAGTCTTATTTACCTGAAAAGACAGTGGAGAAAAGCACATGCTAACAAAATGGGAAGTTTACGGAGGAGCACTGTTTACTCTGAAGACCCTTGAATGCACCAGGAGGTCTTTGGAAAAATGACAATTTTAATTTGTTTTAGCGGCGTGTTTCTATCCTAAACCCCAGATGTTTGTAGGTGTCCTCATTTCCTTGTTGCAGTGCTACTTTAATGGCTAAGCTTTTTGTGTATTTGTGACAATGGCCTTCCTAAAGACTACAAAGTGAAATGTACTTCATTATGGTCTTCTCCCTTATGATGGAAGTTTATTTGCAGCTTTTGGGCATTCCTT
This sequence comes from Sakesphorus luctuosus, assembly GCA_013396695.1. NCBI lineage: Eukaryota > Metazoa > Chordata > Aves > Passeriformes > Thamnophilidae > Sakesphorus > Sakesphorus luctuosus. The sequence goes on along the minus strand of VWZD01012806.1, from coordinate 68,813 downwards.
TCTTGGTACCAGTACCCTAAAAAGGAGAATTTACTGCTGGATAGCTACTTTGCATACACAGTAAATAATGCCCCAAAGAGACAAAGTAAGAATGAATGCTAGGTGTTTTGCAAGGAGACTGAAGATGAGGAGTGAAAAGATTAAGTGAAGGAGAAAAAAGAATTATTTGATAAATAGAAGAAAAAGAAAGAAATCGAGCAGTAATAGATAGGAGTGATAGAGTGATTTCAAAAAGACCTTTTTGTTACTAGAATTGTCTACCACTATGATTAGCTCAGCTGGCTTGCTGACTTCTTCCTTCATCAGTGAATATGTTAAATGTGTCATGCTCAAAGTATATCTTGAGACAGAGGTGATCTTCCCAGAGCAAGCATTGCAGAAACACAGGGTTTGTGTACCATTCAAATGGTGACTGTCCAGAAGTGCAGCAAGCAAGTTATATAGCCTGATGAGTCCACAAACACAGAAATCCCAAGAGAGGAATTTGGAAAGCAAGAGCACAACATATTCTACACACACAAACATATGTGTGTGTGTGTGTGTGTGTGTGTATGTATATTTAAGAATATTTGTAAAAAATATATAGAGATAAATAAATATTATACATATAACTACTGATCTGTATAGTCTATACGTACATGTGTGCTCTGCGGTGCTGTCTGTTGTGGAGATGCAATCTGCAATGGTATGGTGGGTTCTCCTGGTCCTGAGTTTACATGTATATACATGTAGAATATGCTTTTATCTTTATAATATAAAAAATATGAACACTTGTGTTTTTATATACAGAGAAAAAGAGGTATTCATTTTCAGAAAATGTTCAATAGGAAAGTTTCTGCTTGTTAAGATGAGTGACTTTATTGTGGAACATACTACACATGAACTTCCACAGTGCATGCTTTTTAAGAGTAATCTCCTCCTAGTGAGTAAACAAATTTCCACAAAGTCGTCTTCAGTGTACTAAACATTGCTCGTGTGGGAATGTAGTGCTGAAGAACTAAGATGCTACAAGTGCATATACTGAAATACTGTGCTGTTGTTTCCTATCTAGTTGAAGCCTAAAACTCAGCTTCAAAGCTGAGCACAATAGCTTGCAGGTAAACATAAATGTAAGAATTTGAACAGAGCTATCAAAAGAAACTTTGTCTTCTCTGATTTTGGATGTCTTTTTGGATGGGCATTTTTGTAGAGTTCCTTCTCTTATTTTCTTATTATCTGACCCAATGACCAAAATTATAACAAGGGTCACTTTCTGGACCTGTCACTAGGACATGCCTTCACAGCTCACAGTTTTGCAAGATGTTTTTATGTTAGACTGATATATTGGACTCTGTACCACCAAGTCAACCCTCATCCTTACTCTTTTTTTTTCCTTTCTCTATCTCTCTTTCATTCATATTTCAATGAGTAAAAAGTGTCAGCACTAACTAGTTCCTACTTTGGAAAAATAGTAGCACTTCAGCTGCTCCTGCAAATTCTTTCACCCTCTGAGCAGTGATTAATATACAGGTTTAAGAAGAATTTTTAAACAAAACCTAGAAAAAAGGAAAAGAACAAATATGCAAGCTAATGGTGTACCCTGAGGTGAGCAAAATGCATTTTTTTAACAAGCCAAGCATAGCAAAAAAGCTATTCTACAGTGAAATTAATAATTACCAAAAAGATTTGCTAGCATTATTGTTGTATCCTTTATGAGAATATGAGTAACATGTTTAAAAAACATGGGAAGTGTGAATCAAAGCCCAAAGATTCCAACCGGTCTCTAATTTTTAATGCGAATTCTATTCATATGCCCCTGGTGCATAGACTGAAATACAGTCTGTGGATAACAACTGCCTTTAGAGTGGTGCCACTTAACTTGAAAATTGTATCTGTTCCTATGGTAGTACGGATTTCTCATTTCCTTTACTATCCTGTTTTAACAAAGCTTTAAGGTAGGAGGGCATCCTAGTGCCACATGTAGTAGGTGCCTGGCTATAATACATGATTTCAGCTCCAAATATTTTCCAAAGGCAAGGTTTGTTTATTAACTCAACCCCATGCTGAGATTCAATCAATCTAATACAGGCTGAGTTTGAACATTCAAACGTATGCCCATACATCTTGGGCATATATCTTACATAATGATGTTGGCCCCAGACATCTTTCTGGGTTTGTTTATGTCTGTTATGGATTCCCCTCATTATCCATGCTGTTTGAGGGATTCCCTATGGATTCAGCCAGTTTATTGCATACTTTTTTAATTTTATGCCAAGCTGAATGTTCTGAGTGGCAGTTCATATGGTAGCTCTGTTACAGCTTCCTCTCAAATCTAGAGATGAATGCTGTGATTAAGGTTAAATAAAATAATACAGAAACCAACATGTTGCAAAAGGATATGTAAGAGAATGCCCCAGGAGAGGCAGAAGGTTCTCGAAGTAATGTGAATGACAAAACATTAAGGTGTTGACTACTCTTCCTATTTCTTTTCCTTTTAATTATGATTAACCATTAGAGCAACAATTCTGTAGTTTACAAGATCTTCCTTACTGTGCATCTATAGAAACAACACTGGGAAAGCTCATGTATTAAATTTCACTAGAATGAAGGGATGTTTTAATATGGCAGTGGCTGAGCACATCTGTGTGTGCACACAACTCCCAGTAACATTAATTGGAGGTGCATATGCAGATCTGCAGAGAATGGAGTCTTAAATATAAGAAGAAGAGAATGGTGTGGGCCACATTTTGTTACCAGGAGTCTGTCCTGCTCCACTGGGGCAAGAGTTTCTGAGTTTCTCCTCCTGAGAGACAAACATTACTTTTCTCATATTCAGTATATAGTACTCATTTAGTTCCTGTAAGAGACTTTACTAGGAGTAATGTATGGCCAGAAGAAACTAGGGCTAAAGGACATGTTTTACTTGTAAAGCTTTTGCATTATGGAATAGGTTGTTTTCAATCTGAAAACTCAGATTTATAAACACTTAATTCATCAGTTCCCCACGCCTTTCATTTGAAATAAACAGCCAGCAATATTATTTTAAAATAAGGCAGAAGGTGTAACAAAAATGAAGTAATGTTTTGAGAAATAGGTGATTGATGATTAAAAAACAGAGAGAGAAGGGGTGGGGGGGTGTCAGTCCAGCATTCATTAGTCAGGCAAAACTTCGGTTTGAGCGTGCATTAAGTCAGGAAGACCAGACAGTGTGTCTGGAAAATGATTCTTTCTTTGAGAAGTAGTCTCTCAAAAATATCCCCTTGTTTCTTAAAACTAAAGGCATCATTTGACCGACTTAGTTATTTTAAAGCTATTGATGCTAGAGAAAACAAAAGAAACTTTAAAACCTGGAAACATAAACATCATTGAATCAGCCCCTTTAAAAAAAAAAAAAAGAGAGAGGGAGAGAGAGAGGGGGGTGGGGGAGAGTGAAAGAGAAAAGAAAGAAATCACAGTGGATGTTTTCCAGGAGGGAACATGCTATGCTGTGTAAAGGGGACTAGTGTAACAAGAAGTCATCTATTCTTGATTTCTTGAGACAGCTAGAGCTTTGTGCCTTGTGTAGTTTCTACGTTTTAAGAGCTTGTTCTGTGTAGCAGAAATAATACAATAAATGGGTTTAACCACATTTGTCTCAGCTAGACAGTCTGCTTTGTCAAAGATTGCTGGTACAACATAAACAAATTATGTGTTTGTAGTGCTTTTCAATGAAAGCCTATCTAACAGAGCGGAGATTGTGTTTCGGCAGCTGTAGATTTAATCTCCTACCTGTCAGTTAAAGCAGGCATTTCCTGAGCAGATAAGGCCTGGCTGCAGAGAGGGAAGCGGCCACAGCTGGACAAAGGGCCATTGTTATTGCCCCGTAATGCTGTGTAGTTCCGAGCCTGCATTTGACCGCACCAGCTCCATCCAGCGTGCTGTGCTTGCAGAGGAGCCAGCCCTTCGCGGCGGCTTCGGGCTTCAGGGAGAGCAGCGGGAATTGCGGCACAGCTTTGTGCTGGGCACTCGCGCAGACTGCCATGAGCAGCCGAAGGAGATGCCCCAGCCTGGGGATAACCTGAGTGTAAGCATGGGATTGGCGGCTTGAATCTGTTCACAAGCCGAAAGCGACACTGGATTCTGACAAATCGGGGAAAGCTAGAAAATGGAAAGACTGACATTCCTTGTCGAGTATCAGAATCCACTGCAGAAAAAGCAGCACAGCAGTGCGGTGTTATATTTGAAGCGTAGCTGTTGCTGGAATTTTAACAACTAAAGTTGGATAAGAAGTACTCAATGCTAATTTAAAATACGGATTCCTTGATTTTCTGACTTATTTTACCTTTTTAATTATTTTTTTCTTTCAAACTGTTTTGGTATATTAATAAAAAAATGCTGTAGAAAGTTGAGAAGCCAATAAAATGGATGTGAGACAGAGACGGTGTAAGAAGTACACAGCGTGTATGTCACTGGAAGTTTAGAAACTCTGTTGCTTGCTCCCAAATTTGCAATAATTACCATATAGTAGTGGTGGCAATCACCTCAGTCATAATGTGCAAACACACCAGTTTCTTGGATGCTTTTCTGAGTAAAGATGGTCAGATGATGTCAAAATCTGAGGAATCCTAGGAAGAGATGGAACAAATTAATTTTTGCATGCAATCAGTAGTCTGATTTCGCTTTGATCTCTAGACACAGGAGTTTTCTGCATCTAACTAGTTTTCCACATAATTGCCTTTGATAGCCCTTTGTGTTTCTATCTAGACACTCCATAAACACTGTGTGATTTCTGGAAGTTATCTAGGTTACTATTCTGCATTAAATATCTTTCAAAAATATACAAGAACAAGAATATTCTCACTGGATGTGAATACCTCCTTTGACCTAGTCTCTTGAATATTATGCATTTATGCTTGAGGAAAAATAGCAGCACTTGTCTCTACTTCTCTGTGAATTTATTCTTCTTTATTATAAATATGAGAAGAAATCAGCCATAGCACTAAGTGGGAAGTGAAAGGTATCTCTTTTTCACACCTGTGCCTCATCTCCACCCTTATATCCTGCCATTATACAAGTGTTGGAAGGCTAAACTGTGTAGTGCTGGCATGTACCTGCTCAAAAGCTGCCTCCTTCTGATTTTTCAACAGAGCGTGTCCCTCATTAGCCACAGCTCTGCACCTTGGGTAGCTCTTGGTACAACCATGCATTGAGGTGTAAAGGTTGCAAGCAGCAGAGTACGATGGAATTGGTTTTCATTCAACCATGTGTTGTCACTTCTGTGACTGAAAAAGAAATCCAGGCCTCTTTGAGAGTCCTTTTGTGTGAACTGTGGATGTAATACTATCCTCTGAATGGCTCTTTGAGCTTGAATTAAGTAATAATTATAAAGCATATAAAAATTGTAAGTGCTTATGTAGTTACATTATAATATAGTTGCAAATCTTGGAATATTAGTGAAAATACAGAAAGCTTTAAAAATAATGTACTGCTCAGGAAAAAAATTCTTCTCATAATGGAGAAAATGGCAGAACTCCTGTTTCCATCAGTGCTCTCCCAAATTTCAGATATATTGTGTGCTTGTTAAAATATGTTCTGCTCTTTTGTTGCACTTTTTTTGTCTCTATAGAGCAGAAGGACTTTTGTCAGAGATATTAAAAAAATGTTTCTGTTTTCATTCCAACTTCTGCTGGAGGTACTCTTTAAGGTGAAAGAGAATCCTTGCTTTAGTAACCATCAGTGTTGTGGGCTGAGATGACTTTTTTTTAAACTGTACATTGCAAGCCCTTTTATTGAGGGTACTAGTTTCATGTTAATAACTAGTGATGACCAGTATTCAGAAAAAAGAACTCTGTCTTGTAAGGATGTGGAGGGAGAATCAATACCAAATGCAAATTTTAAAGCATCTCTGGTTCTAAATTTTTCCATCAACAGGAAATTTCAGTGTACTCCAAAAATCTTGCACATTTTGGTATCACCATAAAAAACATGAGTTAATGAGGAATTGCTAACATAATTTATATTTAGATTTGAGCTGAAGTAATGGAGCTTCCATGTATAAAATATCAACAAGTATCATTAGGCTGCAATATTTTTCTTATTTTGGCATGAATAAGACAAGGTGCAAATGAGAAACATACATCTTCACTAGTCTTTGGAAGTATCTGAAATAATTGACTTGCTCAGTCTTCTGTGATGGCTTGGTGACCACTAACTGTGACAATTTGCATAATAGTCAACTCTTCACTTCTGTAGAGATAACTGTTTGTATCTGATTAAAATTAGGACTGTTTTAGTTCTCTTGACTTTTCCAGAAGTTGCAGTAATAGAGATTTGCTGTTATGCTTTAACCAAACAAATGCACACATGGGGATAACAATATGCTGAGTTTATGCAGATTTTACAACACAAATCTGAATAAAATACCCACTAATAGACCCTTAAGGAGTAATAAACACACATGAATTTTCCTTAGTTGCACTTTAAAGTGATTTTAACATACTACTAGACCTTAACAATAATATTTAATTGACAAGATTATGCATTTGTATGGATTGAAAAGGTGGTAGATCTCTAATTCCAAATGAACTATAAATTCACTTTTGCATAACATGTTTTATTTATTTCTCTATAGCAGAGATGTTCTCCATCCCTCCTAGTGAGAGTTTCTTAAAATACAGACAATTTAAATAGATTTAATTACCATTTATCATACTCCTAACTTCATGAGATCATCTTTAGTTGAATTCTGTATTTCCAGATAGTTAAGGAGCTAGATAAAAACAGGGTAACATAACGAGAAGCTAATAGAAATGAAATGAGATCTAGTGTTTAAAACTATTCTGTTTTCAATGTGCTTGGCAGTATTTTTCTGTTGCTCCCTTCTTTAATTTCCCAAGTAGATGAAATTTAAGTTTATTTCGTTTGAAGTTTCCAAGTGATGAGGAAGAAACAAATAAGGATGCTCTGTTTCGCTCTATGACCATGGTTGCAATTTTCACATTAATGTTGTGGCCACTGCAGTAGACTGAAATCTCTAAATCATGCTGATGCATTGGACAAATGGAAAAAATGATAAAAAACAGCATTTACAATCCCTTTACAAATTCAGTTGTGGGCTACATATTTTTTCCATAGTATTTCCAGTATGAAAATGTTCTCACTTTGCAAGTCTATGGTATCTTTTTTACAGTTTATTTGCCAACACTTCCCCTGGGATCTCATTGGCAGACATTTTCTTTGTGGCTCATGTACTTTCAGTGAGAGGAAATATTTTTCAATTAGACTGTAGATAATTAGATGGCAGATAAATTAGAACATAATATACCTCCCTATATAGATAGATCTCCAGTGATTCTACATTGCTAACAGGAGCAGAAAGTACAGGTGCTTCCCTGGGATTGTTTGCTACAGGGGAGTTCTCACTGAAGCATTTGGGTCCACTGTCATGTGCTATCTTTACATTAGATAATGTTGTGCATTGATGGGCATTAATTCAAAGCCTGGGGAATTTGTTACATTTCTGAGCCCAGAACAAAAGGTCCAGCCACACTCTCACAAAGTAGCCAGATCCTTTATGACTGAACTGTCCAGCTAACCCACCCTTACAGTTGCTTTGTTTCATCAGAACAGTAAAAAAAAAAAAACAAACACACATTGAACTGCAACCAAAGACATTTTTTAAACTGGTTTGGGTGGGTTTTTTTGTTTTGTTTTGGTTTTTTTTCAGTACAATTCTTCTGCAGATTTTCTAAATAGATAATTTTTGGTCCCATAAAAGGGCTCAGTCATGGCGTGGGTTCATTACAACATTGGCAGAGCTGGGAAGGAGATTTAGGCTCAAACCTTCAGAAATCTTAGCATGTAGTTACTTTTTAACATTTACACGCTCCCACTGACTTTCACATATGTAAGTTTTCATGAAAGAAATCCTTATCTCTTTATATAACATGGTGTTTTCATTCTTGCAGTGTCACCAAAAATTACTTAATCAAAACAGAATTCAAAGTACCAAAACTTCTTATAATTCTCTTAAAAGGAACAACAAAGCCCAACACTAGTTATTGAAACAAACAGAAATCTAATGGGGATATGAAAGTACTAGTGTCATGTGCTGTATAAAGACTATTTAAAATGCAGATGAGGCAAATACATATAATATACAGGGTATTTAAAAACTTGCACTGATAGTTCTGAGACCACAGACACTAATTCCAGTGCTGTTAAGATCTTTAAAATAAATCAACTTAAACTATCACCTGTTGAGCTATCAGTTGTACCTGCTAGGTTCTACCATATAACAACATATTTTGGGCACTTTGAAAATGCGTGTTCTTACCTGATTTACTGCCATTACCTGTGAATGTCTTCTATTACACTATAGCTTCCAAATGAGAGATTAGAAAATGTCAGATGCATTTTGCTATGGAAATTCAAGGCTCAGTGATGGCTTAGGTTAAAGTTGTTGTCTGGGTGTACTAATTACTCAAGAAGTTAAATAGTCTGAGGCAGAAATTCAAATTTAAACTATTTAAAATTAAAATCTCTCTGTGAATTGCTTAGGTTCTCACAGAGACTGCAACATCACAATGCCAAAAAGTTCTGTTCATCCTATACCAAAGAAAGAATAAGTAAATTCAGTAAATTCAAAACTTGGTTTTAAATAGCAATGTTGTATTAATCTAGGGCATTAGATCATATTTATCTTACCACATTGTTTTAAATTAATGCTGGATGTAATAAAGAAAAAATCTTTTAAGAAGGAAGAAATTAGTATAAACTTTGCTTAATCTCTCTGAAAAAAGATGGCACTGAATGCTGTCCTTTACATGAGTAAACTGTGCAGAGAGAGGCATCTTGCAAAATTTGATCTTTTAAAGGAAGAGTAATTCTTCTGCCATTGTAAGGTGTGATTTCCTCTTCACAGCTAAGCAGAAATGTATGATCTGCATTTCTGCTTGCAGTGCTACGACCCTTTTCTCTGAATGCCTTCACTTCTCTAGTTGCATTTTTAGTTATTGAAGACGCAGCTTTGGTTTTTAAAAACAGAACTCTTCCTCAGTCCCACTAAATGTGCTGTGCTCCTTATTCAAAAAAGGCAGATCATTTTAATTCAAAGCATTATTTTTATGTAATGTATCATTTTGGCTCACATTGTTCATGCACAACACTAACCATGAATGACTTTTTAACAAGGACAATTGTTCAGCCAACTTCTGAGATTAGCATTCACACGACTGTGGGACAAAGCTTTTCAGATTTGCCCAATTTATCAAACAGGCCACTAGCTTTTATTATTTCAGGGAGAATCAAATTGGAAGTTGCTTCTTGAACTAATCAGGGCTGATTTGCTCTAAAGTTGCTTCCTGGCTTAGATCTCAGGCAAGGAAGTGCTGTAATCAGTTCCCAAGGGCCGTCAAAGTTGTGATGGGATATTAAAGGAATGGTACACTACCTTTTAAGAGTTCCCTAATCTTGGCAGATATTTTTGTTTAACTCACTTAAACCTGAGCTTGTTGTATAGAAAAAAGATTAGTGTTATGAGGTAGCTTTATATAAGAGAATTTACTTGAGGTAGCAGGACTGAATTTTGGAAAGAATATATTCAGGTTTCATCCAGGGTTTGCACAGTTTAGTTAAAAATTTAGATGGGCAGAATTGTTCAAACCCAAACATTTACTACACATCACAAAAACCCTCCAAAACCCCCCAAAAAAACAAGCCCAAAGGAAAAACAACCAAAAAACTTCATGAAAGAGAAAATGAGTCCCCCTGAGTGATTCTGTTTGCATATTAGCCGATAGTATGGGCTGTGCCAAGTTACTCTCTGACTGACTGCTGCAGATGCTCTTTCTCAAGTATTCTGAGTGAGATCTTTAGTGCAAGTCTTTGGGGACAAACAATAGCACCTGTTCCTCACAAGACAGCAGCCCAGTTAGTCCATTCATGTATCTTTAATGAAGCTCTGGGGCAGATGGCAAAAAAATGGCATCATCGACAGCACAGAGGAGACAAAAGGGGAAAGTGCCGATCCAACAATGCATTATTTTTACGAATGGGAAGAGACAGAGTCAGAGTGTTTCTTAGGCATCTGCTGCTGTCTTGGTTTTCAGAAAGACCTGAGGAACATCTCAGCAATTGAAATTTCTGGGCATGTAGCCGATTTTATGAAGTACACCAATCAACCCCTCCACCCAATTTCTCCCCCCTTAGTAAAAACAAAATTATCATAATAATAATAATAATAATAAAACTCTCAGAAAAAGTTTTCAAAAATTAAAGAGTTGACTGGATTTTTTTAATTAATTTTAAATATTTAATAATTTGGTGATTTGTAATACTTTTACATTCTCTTAATTTTTAATGCTTATTTATGCTTTTCAGTTGACCTATTCTGAAAATGGACACCTATGTATGTAATTCTGGGTGAAACCAACATTTACATAGGAATAGTGTTAAGTATGTGCCAAAGGGAAGACATACGGGGTAGGGAATGGTTGCCATTCAGTATAGGCTTTTTTCAGTCTGTATAATTCTCTTAAAGGTAAACTCAAACTTACAGTCTAAATGTAACCTTTAGTCAAAATTATGTTGATTTATAGAGACTAAACACCTGATCCTAAATTCAGAGTAGGAAGAATAGCAGGTAGGTGGAACATGAAATAGTAATTCTCCACACTTAGATTTGCTTTTATTTGAGAGTTTAAACAAAATCTGTTTGCATACAGCTAAGTAGCTCTAAATCTACAGGATTGCATTGGGGAATAACTGCTATAGGATTTGGTTGTGATATGCTTTGAATTATTTTTATGACACAGTGGAGTGAAGTGTTGTTATAGGTATGTATCCACCATCACTTGAACCATAGCATTCACTCTGATCTCTTCTGTGTCTTATGAGATTGTGTTGGTGTCTTGTACCTTGCAACCCCATGGAAATACGTTATATATGAGGGATATTTCTTAAAATTTTAGCTCCATTTGATCAGATGTTAGTTAGGAACTACTGAAAATGATTGTAAGTTGTATTATATTGGATTTCTTCCAATAGAGTTGCTTCTATCATACGAAGCCTGTGGTTTTCATTTGCTCTATGTAGAGCCGGTGTATAGGAACACCACACAGCAATCCCAGCACCATTTTATCAGAGGTAAATGCCTGTTTGGGCACATGGGGATCAACTCCAATCTGACCAAGTTTAGCTGAAAACCTAAAACACACAGCCAGGCTTACCTCAGCTAAAATGAGAGAAATAGCTGTGCAAAGCTAGTTTCTTTCACGCCCCAGTGCCATAGCGGTAATTGCACAAAGACCTTTTTATTATAAGTTGATTTTCCTGAGGAATGGATTCAAAAAATACTGTAAAGTGTTTATTTTTTGCTTGACCTTTATTAACCTACATCTTAGGGCTTTCCCAAGAGAAGAGTTGTTGGTAAATTAACCCTCATAGACACACACACAGTAGCATTTCTGCACTGCATCAATGGCTGTGAAAGTAATGGAGATATGACAAGAAAATTTGGCATTATTTAAACAATGTCATAGGTCAACATATGGGATTTGACCAAAAAAGTTTTTTAGGAATTAAATGAAAAAAAATTTCTTGAAGTGTACTTTAACTTTTTAATAGTATTTAATGCCACCGATCTATGGTGGGATGAGGGCACTTTTTTTTTCCTGCCTAAACCCTAGATGTCTTCCTACATTTACTAGCTTTGATATATAAACCATTATATGTTTGCTTAACCACTAATCATAAAAATCATAGTCAAACCCTTGGATACTTCTGGGGCTAAGGAATGATGAACAGAAACTCTTTGTGATCCTAGCCACTGTCTTTGAAACACAGATAGCATAAATTAAGGAACTAGGAAACGAACATGTGGATTTAACAGACATGATTCATCTCTCATTTTCTATACATTGAACACAAATGCTGATATAAGGTGAAGAATTTCCTCTTGCTTGGTCATGTTTTTTTTATACATTTGTTAAGGTCAGATCAAATTTGATACAGTAATTTTTTGCTGAAATGATCTCTGAATACGGCTCCATAACCTTTCCATAACCACAACAGCTTAGCAACCTACATGATAGTGCATAAAGCTATAAAAATGCTCAGATAGACAACCATTTTGTAAGTTATAGTGAGGTGTGTGTGGCAGAGGATGTTAATTTATTTGGAAGCCAATATGTTAGAGCCTTAAACCTTAAGAGTTCAGGTGTTGACTAAAAAATTACTTAGTACTGTGGTGAGATTTTGAAATAAAATACCTGAGTTGTTGGTATATATGGGAACAATACAGTGTTGTAAGATCTCAGAATTAAAATTACCCTAAGGTTACTAAAATTTTAACTTCAAAGTAGATGCTGCAGTGTTAGGTTGCTTCTAAATGCTTGTCACTCTGCTGTCTGTGAGAAAAGATGAGAAAACTTGTAAAAAATTAATATATACCACTCTACTTTTTAAAAAAAATGGTATGTTTTGTACTTTCTTACCTTGTGCCAGGACAGGGAATATTAAATTTAAAAAAATAATAGAGAACCACAAAAGAAGTAAGAAAATGTGCAGTTCACTGAGACTGTTACACCTTTGACATTGAGGGAAAACAATGTTAGTGAGGGCTTTGATGTGATAATGTGAAGTTGGCAGGGATTGCATTAAGGCGAAGGTTCTGTGGGACTCTGTGAACACAAGAACACTATCAGTACTGGAGAAATACCTGTCAAGACAAATTTGTGCTATTTCTGATCAGAGGCTCTCTTCTGTTTAGCAGGTTCAGGGTCACATGCCTCCGCTCATGATCCCAATTTTTCCACACGACCAGCGGACATTGGCAGCGGCTGCTGCAGCCCAGCAGGGATTTCTCTTCCCCCCAGGAATAACTTACAAACCAGGTAAGCTGATAGGGATGTGAAGCTATTGCACGTTTTGAGACGTTAACTGTAGCTTCTTATGTGATCTGTCTCTTACAGCTGATACACAGCAGGGATAGCTGGTTGGAAATTTTGTGGAGCTTTACAACTCCACCTGAAAAAAACTGGATTGAAGGAGGTAGATGGACTATTGGTTATTGAACATCATGATTTTTTTTACCTTTATTTCCCCCAAAACATTTGCTTTAAATATACTGGCACACTTGTCTAGGAGTTCAAATCTGGTCTGCCCTGTGTCATTATACAAAATCTACATATCAATTAATCCTGTTGTCTTCAATATATTTGTCTTTTGTGCCAAAATTCTTACCCTTTTGTTTGATTTAAATCTAGTTAATAAAAGGTTTCAGTAGTTCAGTTCCAGTCATCATTCAGGCTCATAACAGGTCACATAACCTTGCAGTGAAATATGTTTTGAGATGATTTAGCGAATGTTATGATTTCTTTCTTTTTTCCTCCAAGTTTACAGGACTCCTGGGGAATTCAATTAGGGATATAATGGTTTGAAGCTACTTTCAGAGCCTCCTTGTAAACAGGGCTTTAAATGTTTAAAGACACTTTGCCAAAGGAATTCAATGTAGGAAGATAGTTAAGTAAATAAAAGTCAACCTTATTTTCATTTGTACATTCTTTGTAAGTGACCTCAGTCCAGAAGCTGCAACCTTATTTTGCTCATTAATAGTATTCCCTGTCAAGCTGCCTTTAGCATATTAACCTGATAACTAATAACTACAAAACATAAAGACCAGTTTCTTTTTTATTCATTACATATGAAATGTACAAAGTAAAGCATTGATTCTGTTCCCACTGATGTTAGGGGTGCTTTTGCTGTTGACTGCAGCAGGAATGGGGTCAAATCCAAAGTAAAGCCTCATAATAGATGATGTAAACAGCATGCTAATTAAAAGCCAGGTTGAACCTAAAATCTTTTCTAGCAAGTTTACTTAATATTAGATGAAGTGAAGCCAAGCAGGATTTCAGCAAGTATTTCCGTTTGTTCCACTTCCTTCTGTCTCTTTAGTCTAGATACATTCCTCTCTAAACACAACAGAATCTTTATCCAGTTATTATCTTATTTTAACATTTAGCAATCCCAAAGTTCTTTTCCAGTTTGACAAACTGGTACACTGTATGCAGAAACCAGTTACTAGAGTTCTGAAAGGCAGAGAGCCCTAGATCGCACGGGATGATGGCTATTCACACACGTCACTCCCTCTCAGCAGTTGGGGACCAAAGCAAAGAATATTTTGCCAGTTGTGGAAATTGCTTATAACACCCTGGCTACATGCTTTCCTTGCTTTTCCTATTTTAATCTGAGATGCTTTCTATATAGTGACTATTAATGACTTGGTTGTTAGTTGTGCCTAAAAGGTGCTATTTTAAATCATTTTGTGTTAATTTTGGCTTTGTAGGCTTCTTGGTATGAAAATGACTTTGGAAGGAGAGTATCAGCATGCTTTCCTGCACATGACCATATTTCTGCACATATTTTAAAGTGTATCTATCCTAACATTTTATCAAGCTTATGCGGTTCTAACTTGATCCTATAGACCTTCTAATAGGAGGTGATGCAGCTTTAGGGCATTCTTTTACTTACCAGAATGCAGAAAGAGAGATGCACAACAAGTGTTAGAAGAATAAAGTACAGGAAGAAAACAAGGCCTAGATATCTTGGAACATAGCTAAGATGTTTGCTAGTATATTATTGGTTTATATACAGATAATGCTAGTAAAGACCAGAAGTTACAATTATCTGATTACACCGAGTGGCTTTAAAGAAATTAGAACATATATATCTTTAATATAATTGTTAAATTCTACAGCATGTGTGGCAAAGGTAGTTGGGCAGGTCAGTAACTTCTGTCAGACAGATATCATCATTAAAAAAAAATGCTGTAACTACACTTGGTATTGATTAATTCCTATTTTTGGCACTCTCGGCACAGTATTTAAGGAATTAATGAAACTGGAGATTAAGCTATACTCTTTCATAGAGAGGGTTCTTCAAAGTCATTTCTAAGGAATATTTATGAACTTGACTGCTACTACCTGTACTCTCCTCCTTTTGTGAGAGATGAAACTTTCACCTCTAGAGCTGTCAGTTTAAACTCGCTCATACCTCTGGGGGAAGATAGGAAATGGATTAACCCTTCAGACACTCGCCATTTTCTTTTAGGTTTCCTGTTTAGGTTCTATTTCATTTTATTGTGATTTGAAGTAGGCAAGACTGAGTTTTGACCCTCCCAGTTTTCCTTGACATTCAGAAAATGCAGTGAGAGGCATTTCAATAATAGGAGCAGTGGGAACTAAGTAAGTACTTTTGAAACTGACTGTGTCATTTAGGGAATGTCAAATACTGTGTGCACAGTCACTTCATTTGCTTTGCCTGCAAAATGGGCTAGATATAAGCCAGCTCTGAAGCAGAAGTGGTGTATCAGTGTTGGTGTGACAGGACAGCCAAGATGAGTCCTGCCTCAGTGTACAAACAGGGATATTGTTATGTGTACATGTCCATGCAGAAATGTCTTCATGGGCTAAATAGGAACCAATTTCATGGGTGTTTAGTTCAATAACAAGACAGTAGCTACCAAGTACTGTTGCAAACCTGCGCACACACTCTATGCCTAGAAGAAGTAAAATGACGTTATTTAACAAAATACACTGGTTTGTTCCCTCAATTGAAGGTCCTATAGAAGAGAGGAGATTTTTCCATGTTCTGAGGCCCTTCCAGTACATACCTTGGTTGCTCATGAACTTCTGCGCTCAGAAAATCATTATGAACAGAAAACTTAAGGACTTGCTTTATATACAGCTATCATAAAGCCTGACAGAAGTGAGTTTCCTACTACCTGGCAGAAGCTATAACACTGAGGTGGCTGTAACCCTTCCCCCCACCATATTTTGGAGCTCTAGGAGGTGAAACAGACCAAAGTTAGCAAGTGCTGATGACAAGTAATAATTACATTAGAAAAAAAAATCCCCAAAGTCCCATGCTTCCTTATGTATCTCAAAGTCATGTAATATAATTTTCCGGCATGGTAAGTACTAATTGAGAAATCAGAGCTGCATAGACCACCTAATTAATTTTTTATACATATTTCAGTATTTATACTGTATACCAGATTAATTAAAACTTTAGGGCGCTGTGCATCTCAAATGACTGTTGTGACTATTGACCTGCAGGCATTTGACGAGCCTTGTAGAGTACCTGGTTGTGGCGCTTGCCACTTATTCCAGTGGGAAGCTGCGAGTGGCAGCTGTTAGGAAGCTAATACTTGCCCAGAGATGCTATGCAGTTAATAGAATTATTTTGCATTCTGAGTGCAGCAAAGCAACTGCACTGGCTTTCTGACTGTGACCACTGTACTTACTGCTTGGAACTGGTAGGCAACATGGGTACCATTATACCTTATCTCCCAGCGCAAATTTCCCTACATTTAACCAATCACATGCATCCAGGAAAACTTAGTGGGCTGGAGTACCCTTGAACAAGATTAGCGTGTCACCATTAGTGCCCTGGATCAAGAGGAGAAGACAGTGAGTGTAATAAGGAGGCAGACAGTTCCCTCCTCCATCTTGCAGTGACAAAAGTATTACTTCCATCAAGTTTTGTGGCTAAGAGAGAATAGGGAAGTAGGATGATGATGGACTAAAGATACAAAGCAATGCTGGGCAGGAACCAGGTCATACATTGAGGAGAACTCAAACAGAGCTATGGTTTGCTCAAAGCAGAGAGTGGGAAGGGTGGTCTCTATGCCGGCTGCATGATGCGAGTCCATGTGACTTGAAAATGTATGATCACTTTTGCTTGATAATCTGCAAATATTTCACGTTATTTCTTTACCGCCTCTGGAAAGCATCTCTGAAAAAGATTTTTGAAAATAGACACATTGAGTAGAGTGAAACTCTATTTAAAAAGGTTTGTTGAGTGAGATGCGGCAGTCTATTTTCAAAGCATTTTTTCATATTTCATACAGAAATTGTATAAAGACTATTATTAGAACCACTAAGAAACAACCCCTGTCTGCCCACCTAGGTCATTCAGCTTTATAGACTAAAATAATTTACAAGAGATTTTGCTATGCTATAATACAAGAAAATGAAGATTTTTTTCCTAGCCTGGTGGCAAAAATAGTGAGAAACAGAGTCAATATTTTGGCCTGGTTCTGTTTCTGCTTTCACTGGGGCAAATCAATCCTTTGAAATCAAGAAAAGTAGTATTAGGCAAAGCACAGGCAAACAAAATTGTCAGGCTTATTGTCATTCGATGACCTCAGTACATTCCAATACTGTGAGATATTTGTCATCACACTAATTAAACTCCTAGATTACAGTAGCTAATCTGTAACTAACATCATTCTTAGATGTTCTGGATTTCACTGATATCCAGCATTGTAGTTTCCATTTGGAATAGGCCTTTCAGAAGTTTTTCCTAAAGCTGGAAGGTGGTTTAG
Source organism: Sakesphorus luctuosus (assembly GCA_013396695.1). NCBI lineage: Eukaryota > Metazoa > Chordata > Aves > Passeriformes > Thamnophilidae > Sakesphorus > Sakesphorus luctuosus. The sequence continues at coordinate 51,469 of VWZD01012806.1, read as the reverse complement.
ATTTTACATAGCTTAGTATTCTGTTTTTGGTAGGCTACTGTTCCTCTTGGCAGGTGAGAACAGAAAGCACACACCAAATCAACTGTATACTGAGTTGGCTTTGCAAGGCAGAGGTGCTGCATGAGTCTTGTTTCTAATGGAAATTCGCCAGTTAAAGCCTGTCACGTGTTCCCTGTTGGGTTTTACTGGTTGGAACAATAAATTTGTAACCTCAGGATTTGTAGCAATCCCTATGTGCTTTACTCCTAAACACAGAGGTGAAAGCTGGAAGAGGTAGGCATCTCTATGTTGTCAGGGGGGGATTTTGCATGGAAATTTGCAAATTTCTTAATTTTGCAGACTCTGCCCACAGACAGACAATTGTGGGGGAAACTGATTTAGCTGCAATATGAGGGTGATAAAGTGGAGCTGAAAACCTACTCAGAACAAAAGACATAACTGAAGTAGTACCATCAGAAAGGGGAGATGCTCTGTAGTATTCCCTTAGGCAGTTACCTCTGTGAACGTATTACTCAGTGCTGATGGACCTGTACAAGCAACATAAACCCCTTGTGTGGGTATACTGTGGGAGTGGGCATCTGTATCCTTGCTGAATCCTGACAGCACCCTGAGGAGAGATACACTTTCCTTGGTCTGTTCATTATGCCTAGAAGGGTAGGACCCTCCAATTGGTGATCTCTAACAGCTCTTCCGATTCTGTTTCCTCTCATTCTGTGAGTACATATGGAGAGTATGCAAGTGGCTGTTTGAATTTCATGTGTGAAGCAACAGATTTTAAGTCACAGTCCCAAAATGGGGAAAAAATTATCAAACCAAAAACTTTGTAACTCAGATAAGGAGAGTCAGCTTATGTCTTACAATTGTGTTTTAGGAAAGACGGGTAATAAAGCAACACCTTCCCCCTACCCTGGGTCTCACAAAAGCCAGACATCCTTCTTTCCACACAGCTCACAAAGCCTTGATCTGGAAGGTAAGTCTGTACATCCTATAAATAAAGTCTGCTAAACTTCATCTCTTCACCCAAGACAAATAGAAACATTTACATTATTTCTATGTAGAACAGCACAGCACAATTGCTCACTGCTTTTATTCATTTGGAAATGTTGCTCAACCTGACAAACGAAACAGAAGTCTGGCATACTTTTCCATGGCTTGTAAACACCAATTTTGATATAAACAACAGCAGCTAAATGTAAATAGACAATCAGCACAACGAGGAGATTGGAAAGATCAGTTTGCAAAACATGACAGATTTTCTTCTTCCAGCATTCTTCTCACTCCTGTTTATCAAAGACCAGCACACACCAGTACCTAAGGCGGACCTGTCTGAACATGTTCTGCTGCCTTTTGTACAAATTTAAAAGAATGGATCCTCACGCAAGTGTTTCAGATTTAGAAACAAATTTGAAAAAAATTGCTGCAATACATTGACTGATTTCTTGCCAGTTATGCAGAAGCTTCTTCATCCATTCTTGCACTGAAACAATATAAAGGGAAAATATGTACCTGTGTAATTAAAAATTAAAACCAGAGCATTCCTTGCGTGTTCTGTTTGCTCAAGGAAGAATTACCTTTGCTCTGCTTTTACTGCTTGATGTCAGCAAAGTACTCCAAAGCTGAATGAGTATTAATTTTTCTTCTCAACGCAAAGATGCTACTAACATACCAGGACTTAACCATAATTTAACACATTAAAATAAGGGTGGGAAAGGGACAGTATTGGGGCTTAATAATGAATAAATGGCATAACTATAAAATTAATTTTCCTGTAACAAAAGAAAGAACTGTAGCCAGCAGGTGAGCAAGAGAACATTACAGGGTGTGGTGGAGATACTATTAAATTAACTGTGAAGCCAAAAACTCTGTGTGTGCGCGTGTGCGCTTGTGGGTATAAAATATCTGGCTATTTCAAACCATAGGAGCATGACAGCTGTGAAAAAGGAGTGCCGCAGGGAATTCTTTTAGAGTTTGATTTTTTTAAAAATATGTTTGACATGGAAAATGTTTTAGTACAAATAAAGCAACTGGTATTGAACTTAAAAAGTGTATGCAGAGGGGGAGGGAGAAAGAAGCGATTGCTGTGTGGAACAGGAATGAATAATTCATGATATTTAAAGAAAGAATGCCTCCGAAATGTTCTGCAAGGCAGTCCATGCTGATAAGTCGGATGGTTATTTCCCCCCCATTTAAAGCATCATTAATTCAACATCTTTGTGATTTTTTTAAAAAACCTTGTAAGATATTTCTCAAAGAAACATTATTTAACTTAGATTAGGATCTTATTTATTCAGATAATTTAATATAAATATCAAAGAGATGAGTGGAATTATTTAACCATAAAGAGACAGATTTAGCACTTTTAGAAAATAATCTAGGGCTTTTTTGTTGCTTTTTTTTTTTTTTAAGAAAAAAAAATCCCAACATCATTGCAAACTAAAATCAACCTCATGG
>VWZD01012806.1:0-48961 GCA_013396695.1 Sakesphorus luctuosus | reverse complement strand
ACTCCATAGGACACCAGTACAATATGGTGTTAGTGAATGCATTGTAGCAGAGCTCCATACGCAATCAGAATCCAATTGTTACTGGACTGTGTACAAGCACATACTGTGCTCAATGGCCTGATGAGGTATTATGGATATGATGCAAAGAGACCTTGTGGATTAGACATGTACAATTTATTAAAAAAGTGAAACAACTGAACATTTTAACTGAGCTGAATGCAGCAGAACTTCAGGTAGTAAAAAAGGAGAGTTCCGAGGAATTCATTNAGAGTTCCGAGGAATTCATTGACTGCAAAGATTTCAGCTATTGTTATTTATTTGAGGGGGTTGACAAAAATAAAATCTAGTTCTTGGAATGTCCTGATTATATCATATTGGATTTCTGTGTTTTGCCTTATTGCTGTATTCTGCTTTCAGCATGGAAGACTTTGTGTAAAATAGACGGATTTTTGTAAATCTCAAAAATGTGCAGAGGAACAGCCTGTTAAAATGTAGCCTACAGATCATACATAACACTGACTTTCAATAAGTAGCTTAAGCCAAAGTGATATTCCATTAAATCATATTCACTGTGTAACTTATCGATAATTGTATTAATTTTTATGTTTAAGATTACACTGCTCAATTATTTCAGCCTTCCTTGACTCTTGCATTGACTAAGGATCCCAAGGGCACTGAGTGATGTGTGCGTGTGAACACTCACAGGTGCTATAAGACATAATGTTGCCATGCTTGATAGGGAACAATATTATCCTCTTACTTTCTAGAGTATTTGTTGTCCCCTCGATGCAGATGGCACACATTTTCGGTTTCTAGTGAACAGAACATACAAACTTTAGATCCCTAATCTTCATGTAACTGAGCATCTGTCTAATCTATCAACTTCAGTAGGTCCCCAGATTTAAGAGAAAGTTAAAATTGTACTTCAAGCTATTTTTAAAGGTGAATTAATATATCTGTCTCTGTGATTACCTTAAAGAAGTTGTTTCAAGACAGAGAACTCCTAAGCAAAACAAGAAACATCAACCTGTGTTAAGCCAACTCGGTGGCTTTCCTGGGAGCCACTTGACACTGAAAAGAAATCACCCTGCATTAAACTGGACTGAATTTTTTGTGTGATAAATTTCTTTTGTTTTAAGAAACATGTGGTGAAAACATTTTTTTCCTCCTGCAGCCACTGGGGTTTCCTAGGGTATCTTAGCTTTGTGACTGTGGCATTAAGGCCCATTTTGTGCCCAGGCTTACACGCTTGATTTGAACATTTGCTTTTGAAAATGAAAATCACGAGTATGGTATTTACGTTTTGCCAGTTTGCCTACCAGCTATCTGCTAACAAAAAAAGTTCCAAGGGAGTTATGGCAAGTCTGTGCCCAGTGAAGCCTTTTGTTTTTGCAGATGTTTAGGCTTAGAGGAGTGCTGTGGAGCACAGGCAATCCTAGATCCTTGTTTGCACTTGTCTGCTGCTATTTTCTGCTCATTGTCTGAACCTGCACGCATTGTTCTCCCGACAGGTGATAACTACCCTGTGCAGTTCATTCCATCAACAATGGCAGCTGCTGCTGCTTCTGGACTCAGCCCTTTACAGCTCCAGGTATGTGCCAGAACAAAAAAATGTGGGATTGAAGCCAACATTTTAGGGGAAAACTGCTAACCAGCTGTATGCTAAATAATAGTCTGAATGTTAAATAATTTTTTGAGCACAGCCCAGGAGGATTAACACCTTATGTACTTACAGTACAGCAAATACAGCAACGTGCAGCCAACCTTGATACTGTGAGTGAAAGATATTTTTCTGTGCATTTTTTATTGGCAGTTAATGGTATTTTTTTATTTATATGACCAGTTGATGGGAGATAAGTGCAAAGATCTTTTTGTACTTAGTTTTCATGTGGTCTCTACCCTGTAGCTGCAATGCCCTATGTTTAATTGGAGCAGTCAGTATATCCAAGCAAATTTGTGGGTTTGGTTTTTAATTTTCTTTTTTTTCTTTTTTTTTTCTTTTTTTCCCCCCCTCCCTAGACAGTGTGGTGCTGACAATACAATAAATTGAACACTCTTTTAGCTTCTGTGTTTAGGTAATCTCAGCCTTTTTGTGCATTAAGCTGGTCATGTGCCAAGCATGGTTAGGAGCCTTAGTTTGGCCATTTATTTATTTTTGGCACATATAGAATGAAATATTGTGAAAGAAAGATTTATGTGCCATATTATTAGCTAGCTTCTTGTGGCAAGAAGTTTTTTAATTTCACAAGAAAAGACACAACAATGTCATAAATAATGAAGAAACAGTCAAAAGCTTTCAGAGTTAAAATGTGTGGAAAGAAAGTGACAGTGAACATGAGAGGAAAGGCCATTAAAGATGCATGTAACTATTTGCAAGTAAACCTTTGAAACCCCTATTTGAGTTAGGTTAGAGTCAGGTTCAGAAGTGAAGTAGGAATAAATTGTGCCTGGAGTAGCAAAGTATTGCCATGTTAATATCCAAATATCTACTTTGCTTACCTTCCTGCAATTATATAATTTTCCAGAGGGATCAAGCAAATTAAAAATCCTGTCATCTTTACCCTATGCTGATATTCTTGCCAAATTAACTTAGGATAAGAGAGAATGGGACCGGAATTTGCTGCTCATTGATGGTCCAGAGGTGGCAAAAAAGACGCCTTGAGCTTAGCTCTGACCTAACATACGGTCAAAATTTGGATAGAGAACACCCTGACTCTGCAGGCAAAGATCTCCAAAAAATCCTTTTGGGTCATGATAATGTGATGTTAAGACTGTACTCGGACAGGCTTCAAACCAAAGGGAAGTATCTCAAAAGGAAAAATAGCAAGCAGCTATCCTTTGAAAGTCTGTATTTGACTACTTATTGAAGTGAAAGTCTCATTAGCTTTACTTGAGAAAATATACTGCAGAAATCTTCTTTGTGAATAGAGAGACTATTTTTGCAGCTTTGAAATGCACTAAAACAGGTAGTGTGCCTACAAAAGACTGTAAAGCAGGAAAGGATGAAAACTGTTCAACTGTCAAAGAAACAGGATCTAAACCACAGACATTCCTGATTCTTTCCTTTTACATGATCCATTTGTACCTTGACCCACATAGTTGTACATCAGACTTGAACTCAGCCTACAGCAATAGTGCAATTTCATTAAGTTGCAGAAATGAAAGACTAATTGTTAAACATGGTGAGAACAATTAGAGAGAAAACAACCAGCAAAGAAAGTGGTGCTAGTAAATTTGGAAACATTCAGGCATGAGGGGCTTGAATTTCCATTTCGATATATTTCTGGTAAAAGGCTTCTTTTGTTTGTTTGTTTCCCCTCTTTCATTTGAATTTAAGCTCTCGGGGATTTCAAAACCTTTAATGTTTCAGGATTATAAGAATTTCAGTAATAGAGTGCTTAACCTTCAGTTGATACCTGCTCATCAGATTGTCAAATCCTACTATTAATATTCTTCTTGTGTCAATTCCCTAAGCGTTCCCTGAATGAGTACTTCTTTCAGTGTGTTTGTTGGAGGAATTTGTTCTTACACTTGATGAGTCATGAAGACTGTTGGGGTGTAGCATTTCAGCTCATTTTTCCATCTTTGCTTCCTTTCCCCTTCTTTGTATGTTCTGCTTCCTTTCTTCCATGCACCCCACCCACTTATTTATTTACATGAATGCTGTGGTCATGATATCTGGGTATTTCTCAAGTGCGTAAAAATACTGATCACAGAACTAATCTCTTTTCCTTTCAGCCAGTGGGAGAAATAGCTAATCCGTTGCAGGTTTGGTTTTGTTTGTACATGAGTGTATGTCTAATATATATGTTTAGAGGGAAAGCTATGTCAAATGAAAGAGCTTTGCAGTAGCTCTAACATTTCAGCTTTACCAGGGCGTTATTATTAGTTCCAAAATTACTTTCTGTAATCTGTGTACACTTGCAGTGGAAAATCTGTCACCTTCAAGCTTGTAATTTCTCCTTTTCTTTTCTACGTATGGGATTTTTTGGGATGATCATGCTCCAGGTGGGAGCTAGCATCAAAATTTGTGTTCTCATCCTCCTGTGTGTTAGGGAAACTTCTATGCAAACTCTGAATCTAACAGCACAAGAGAGCATTTTATGCCCAGGTATATTATGTAACAATAGCAATTATTACCCAGATGATGTTTCTCCAGTGGGCAAGTTGTAGTTAATGATTTGCCTATCTTATTCAAGCTATTTATTTTACATCACATTAATCAGCTCATGGTAAATACCAGTAATGCTCAGTTGTAGCCTTCAGTATCCTGAAATAAAATAGTAACTTCATATATTTATACCAGGCCATGTTCCTGAATTGGTGGCTTGCTCCACTTTGAGGGGATATCAGCTAGCTTCTTTTCTTCTGTATACTGATCTCATGAGGGTTTCATTGACAGTGTTGCTGACAAAAAGACTTACAACTCTGTGTTCCACACTTCCCATGGATGGTTCAGCCCCGTCTCACCAGTTTCCTCAAAAACTCAGCCAAAGAACAGTCTCTAAGTATAGTCTAATCAGAAAACCCAAGCTATTTCTGTCCACCCCTGCAGCTTTGAACAACTGTTAGTGAATCTGGTCAAATCAACCTTCTGCTAAACAGTTTACAGATATATTACCCAATACACCTATAGCCTCTATGCATAGTGGTGTGTGAAACAGTTCTGATGCATGGATGTAACAAAAACATATTGCTTTAATTAATCAGTGGGAGCTGTAAAACCTGTTGAGAATGTTCCTTTTGCTCCTCTTTTTACACATCTTCTCTGGAGTTTCTCACATTTACCATTTTCCTGAATCCTTTCCTGAGTTGTCAAATGTTTGCACTGATATTAACTGATTCTAGACATGTGTGGCCAGCAGTCTTGCCAAATGAGTGAACTTGATTGTGAAATGGGTTTTCCCAGATCTCATGTTGCTGGCAGCAGTAGCCTGGTTACTAAGAAGTCACAGTGGTGGCAGAGGTGGCACCAAACATCCTTAGTTTTAGACAAGGAATGTTACCATATGCTCTTTATTGTTTTAAAAAAATCTGCCTTCATTCTTGCGTATTTCTACAAAACTGTCTATGTGGAAAACAAGGAAATGTCGCAACTCTCTCAACCACGACTGATAAACTGTTGATAGAAATGGAAGCACTACAATGATGCTAGCTGGAGTTATTCCTAAACAAAGTGAGCTCTAGGAAAAAAAAGCAAAACAAAAAAGCTTATGTTCATAACTCTTTCCCCAAACTATTTGTGTAATTTGTCCTTCAAAATTTATCGCTTATAACACTAATGAACCTTGGCAAGTCTTAACTATAGTTGCAGCTGTGTTCTTGAAACCTGAAGTTTTTATAATCCTGTTTAAAAAAAAAGTTAACTAAACACATATTTGTCTGTTTCTTTTCTGCCTTCCCATTTCTTCCTGTTCCTCAATACTCTGGTCTAATTGCAGAGAAATTAAATGACCTTTTTTTTTTTTTACTGCTGGGTGCAGATCTAGTGTACTGCTGAAGCATTGCATAGCCTGCCTCAGGGGCACAATATTAGTAGAGGGAAGGCCAAAGAATGCTATTTTTAGTTGAGCAGTTCAGCAGATGGAGGCATGAATACTCATATATCTGAAGGTTGAGGGGTTTGAACCATTAATTTTGATAATGTATTTAACCCTGGGAACAATCAGAAACTGTAACTCCAAGGTTACAATGCTTTTGACCTTTAGAGAACAGAGGGCACTTGGTACAGTAAACAATATATTACATTTCTACTTATTCCAATTCTCTCACACATATAAATTTCAGGACATAGTTGACATTTGCTTTCCTCAGCTATTTTAGTACTGGTCCTTAAAGTAAGTCAAGAAGAATGTGCAGGAAAGAGGCCAATGTAATGCGACAGTCATGTAAATATGGCCTTTAAATAGCTAAGTTGTTAAACGTGGCCCTTTATGAAGAAATATTATTCTCAGGAACTGGAATCTATGTGACTTATTATTTCAATGAAAAAGTTGTTTTAGTGGACTGCTGCTCTTACGGAGTTTCCTTTATATGTTGTAACCTTAACGCAATTTTTCAGTGGGGCTAATGTGATCTGATAGTGATAGCTCACACTGGAGGTGATTTGGTCCCACTCTGGTACCACATCATGCAAAGTGATGTACCTGCCTTATGTCTTATTAAATGATGCATGCTCCTCTTCGACAAATACAGCAGTTAAATATCACGCAGCTTAAGTATTTCTAATTAAAATATCTCCATGTGTCAGCATATTGGTAATGTATTATTTTAATCCATTTATTTTGTTTATGAAACAGTGACATATGTTTAGATTGTGAAATATATGAGCCTTAAAAATCACTTTATTGAAGAAAATTAATTTCTACAATGCTGTCTCAGTAATGTGTTCACTCACCCAGTCAGTCACTGGCAGGGCTGCCAGTCTTAATGTTGGTTAGACACAGTTTAACAGTTTTATCTGACATAACACTCTCGGATGTAGGCAATAATATTTTTTGAAATGAAAAACCATGGGGTTTTCCTTTTTCTATTTTTTTTTAACTACAGCTAAGAATGAGAATTGGGTAAATATGAAAGAGATTTGATTAGACCAATCAAAATTAAAATAGCTAGTTACCTTTTCAAAGTTAGACACTGTAATTTGTTTGTCAGTGGGTAGATGTTTGGGTCAGCACTGGGAGTGAGTGACTGTCAGCGGGAATTCCTGCAAGACAAGTAATTTCCCTCAATGTATTACTGACAGATTGCTCACTTCTTCGAATCACTAGAGAAAACAAACTTAATATTGTTACAGGCAGAGTTTCTGTCTTCATTAGCCTTATAGAATGATTTTATCTAGCATTCAAAGACTACTGAGCTGTAGGTGGACGTATTTTAACAGAATGTCCCTTATTATGATACAGTGAATAGTGGTCTAAATTAAGGGGATGGTGTGTGCAAATTTCAATATATGGAAGTAGTAAATCAAATATTTTGGTCCTTTTCTTATGTTGAAATTTAGATTGTAGCAAAGAAAGGAAAGAGGTTGAAAGAAGATTTTATTAGGGCTCTGAGAGACCAAGCATGCCCTTTAATGAAAATAAAATTAAAAATATGCCAACCTTGCAACACTTAAGAAAATTTAATTAAAATCAATGAAATAGTTATACTTGTGCTTTTCCCTACTTGAATGTTTATGTCTGTGTATGTAATATCTGTGTTATCAAATTGAATTATATCAGTGGCTGTATCAATGAAAATGATGTCATTGAGTCAATATTTTACCATATGACCTCCTTTCTTTGCAGAATTTCTTCTCCTACTCCTTCTCATCTTCAGTCCTGAATTATCTGGCAAAGTGATTTACATTAGGAAAGGACAGGCCATCAAAATTGAGACCTTTTGCAGAAAAATACCAGTTGTGACGAAATTTTGCCCAAGAGGATTTTATTAGCTCCCCTAGTAATGTCATCCCTGATCAAAAGGAGAGAAAATCTCCTTATTCTCTTCAAGGGGGTAAAAAGGGACAGATAGACAAAGAAACGAAGCCATTAGCTAGAGTAATCAGCCAGGCACAGAAGCACTGAAGCTGTGAGATGCTTTTTGCACCCATTTAATGCCCTGTACCACCAATAACTGCTTTAAACGGCATGTCATTGTTCCACTCATTCTTGCTTAGTGGAACAGTGCCACATTATTGAGTAAACAAAGTATAGGAATGTTTAAGAAAGAGCTTGTCCCTGTAGTCTGTAGCATTTCTAGTACTTGTCTTGGCAGTGGTAAGCCTGAGACCATTCCTGGGCTAGTGTTTGCCCCCGTTGCAGGAAAGTCACTAACCACCTGACTGTCACCCAGCCTGACACAAGCTCTCTCTTTCTGTTCTCTTCCGATGCCCAATCCCTCCTCCACTTTTGGTAGTTCTGTCCTGCTCCTGCTCTCCTCTCCCAAGAGGGAAGAGTTTTCAATCTGGCACCTAGGGATCAGGCTCCTGGCACAATTCCCACCTTTTACACCTTTAGATCTTACTGAGCAGGACAGCTGCCTTCCAGGCCCATATGCTCTGTTCCAGGGAGAATTTCCCATTAAGAACATAAATGGCACAGACATCAACTCACTTACCAGGTAACTTCTATGTTTTAAAAGGATATCATCCTTATAGCCTAGATTGCAAGAGGTTTCCTGCATCTCTTCAGTCTATATCAAGGGAGAAGCTAGAGCCCAAGTGACTGGAGGAGGCTGAGCCCCCAGCATCAACAAGATGTTCTTGCTGCCTTAACCACTGGCTGCCCCTCACTGAAAGCCCAGGCTCTGTTTTAAAATCATTGTGCTTTGCAAAGCTCCTTCCCTGGGGTATGTATTCACTCAGAAGCCAGTAAGAAGCAAACAAGTTACTGCTGCATTTACTGACAGAGCACCAGAGGCACCAGTACTACAGAGTGCCGTCAGGGGACAAGCACGTTTTTTAAATCTCTTTTAAAACTGTGGCATCCCTTTGGGGAATAGGCTGACTGTGAGGCATACTTCAAGCTTTCTAGAAATGTATATGGTGTATGCCTTACAGGAATTAGCTGCAAGTGAATATGTTTCTGGAATTTTACACTTCTGATAACCATAGAGCAAGCTTCTTAATTTGGCTACAAATTATAAACATGAAGGATTTTTTCCTGTGAAGGTGTTAACATATTTGGTTGTTTAGAAACTTAACAAGAATCTGATTTTAAAAAAAAGAAGTCTTTTAAGTCAGATCACAAAGGAAAATAATGTAATTCAGTATCATCATTCCTTCCTGACTAATTGCTACACAAAAACTAAAACTTAATAGCTCACCTTTCATCTATACTAAGAGTTCTAAGAATAAGAGTCCTAGATTAGAGCTTCTAGATGTAGACAAACACATGAAACCATGCTCAAAGACAGCAGAAGAATTCTCTGAAAGATACCTGGACTGGAAAGATATCATCACCTGCCTCATTTCCAAGGGTCTTTGACTATAAGACCATATGCCCTCTCACTGACCCAGCTCAGAAAGAAAGGGAAATGAGATAAAACTGATAAAACACATCAAACCAGTGTGTAGATATTGCCATCTCCAAGAGGAAGAGTCTTTATGGATGATGAAGTAGGAATGGTATGGCCTCTACACCCTGCTTGTCTAAAATTTGTTTGATCTGTGATGCTTTTAGAATCCATATGATTGAGAAATTAGAATAGTGTCCTAACTAGAAAGTATTGGAATCACCTGCCTATTCTAGACTCAGCATACAGGCTACATATGGCTGAAGGCACACCAGAAGGCTTGCATGGCACTCCTGAAAAAGAAACTGGAGGGAGGAGCATATTAAGGTGTACAAGAAGAAAACACATGATGCTGAAATGTCCGTATTACAAGATTTTTTGATACTTAGAGGAATCATTCACAAAATCTAGTGAAGTCATCATAATAGGGTATATATTTTGGTGCTGTACCTGAATTATAGTAAATACCTAAACATGAAAAATGAAGAAGTATTTCAGGTGTAGAAATAGTGAGGATGTTCTGTCAGGTCCACTGGCATTTTTAGAAGTGAAAAGTCAAAGAGGCAAAGTCCTTTCAAAGAAGAGAATAATTTCTTCTACACACTAAAAAACAGAGTAAGTCGCTAGCTTTAACTGGTTTACAGCATTATCAAATAACACTTCTGTGAACTATCCACAGTAATTCATTCAGTACAGGCCATGTGTTCTGCTGCAGTCTTCAACACCTAGGGAAGGACTAAGATCAGGCCTCATGGCGTGTTTAACTCGGACCCATCACTGTTGCTGAAGTATCATCACACCCAATGCAGTTCAGGAAACGTGGCAGCCGTATGCCCAGTTCACATTTTCATGTGAATTGTGATGAAATACATCAGCTTCCAATGAATTTATAATAGTGAGTTCCCAGTTACCTGTTTTTGAGGTGCAAATGTGAATTCTTTTTTAGATGTAATTTTTATAAGTCCATTTGAATATCTTTGCATAATTTTGTGTGTACTTCCTTTAAGGAAATTATTTAATTTTCCTTGAAGGTTCATGAAAGTTCAAAATACACAGTAAGAGATCAATGTAAGCGATCTGCTAAGCGACCTGTAAAGCACAATTATTTCCAATGCTTTAAAATACCTGTAAACTGGGTATGTTTTCTGCTTCACAAAGAAAACATTTCACTGTTTTCTGCATTTAAATAATATACATTTAAACTGTGTTGACTTATCAGGTAACGCAGCAGGCTGAACAGGGACAAACTATTTTTAATGGTATGATAATTGAATGGGATGCTAGAGACGCACCTGAGTGACTTTTTTTCCCATATGTACCCCAGCTGACTGATAAAGCTTCTCCTGATCAGTAGAGCCAGTATATATTTATTATGTCCCTGTCTTCTGTCCATTTTTACAGTGAAAATTATAGAATGTATGTGAACTACCACATGAACTGTGTCTCTTATAAAAGTAAGAAAACATTGTAGTTTCAAATCCCAAGCAGCACTTTCAAATATTCAGCTCTTAAATCTAGGCATCTTCTGACAAGGTGGGGATTCAGAAATGGGCATAAAGAGAGGTAGTTTAAATGGGACTCTTCCTTTTTTCTGACTTGCACCCACTTATTACTGTGATGGTGTCTCATTATTCTGCCATGGGAGCCTTAAAAAATTTCATTGTAGTGCTTTTGCCTCTCAGTATGCTTAGCAGTGGTGAGCATTCAGTTTTCTTGTTCTGTATTGTACAGTTCTACACAGGGAAATATTGCAATTGTTACATTAGGCAATTTCTCCATCTGGATGGTCAGAGAGTGAATAAACCCACCTACTTATGCCAGATTTTATGAAATATTTATGAAGAAGATTTATTGCCCCTTATTTTTCCATGTCCTGGCTTCTTTCTTAGTTACTAATGCCTTGATTTTCCTGTCTGCTGACTGGTTGACAAACCTAGAAGGTGTACACTAGAAGCATCAATTGCACAACTATCTTCTGTCCTGAATTGATTTAATCCCCTATTGGATTAGGAGAATAATTATGTTTTTAGACCCCTTCAGCTAAGATTGTCTACATTACTGGCAATCATACCAGTGACATGGACATGTGCTTACTAGGAAACTCATTCACTAACTCATTTCACACAGCTCAACAAGCAGTTACTCATAATTGCTTGTAATCCTGCTGACATGAGACCGATTGAAACTCCTGACTTCTCTCACAAAACCTATCTACGTGTTAACATTTTTAAAAATAAATATCTGAAATTCTGAAATGCAAAATTTGATAAGCTTTGATAGCTATCATCTCTTCAGCAAACTTACTGTAATTACTTGCTTTTCAATCATATAATTTTATTTCCCTTATCACAGTGATCCTCTTTAAGCAGTTCCTTCTTTTTACACTAGCTTTAGTGCAGAACACATTTCTACAGATGAAGTGTGTGAAACTCTGAATTTGTGAGTTAACTGCTTTTCATACAGACCTCTCAAATTTATTGTTAAAAATACTTTATATTAGCAGTAAGGAATAAAAACCAGATTTTTTTTAAGAGCTTCTAAAAGAATATGAGAAAACATTTTAAATTCTTTCTATGAATAACTTGATTTAAAGTGTCACCAGAGAAGGTAATATTATGATAGCATAAAGTGAATGAAAAAAACTGCACTCTGATGCAACCATTTGGTTATATTTACACATTTTCCTGATAGATCTGGTTATTCTCTTTTGTTGGTTGCAAGAGAAGGAGTTTAAAACACTAGAGCTTTTGTTTGCGGGTATCTTTGGAGCCATGCTACCTGGTCCTTGATTGTTTTCCTAGGTGAGCTTGTTAGTCTGTTAACTTTAGTGCTATCCACAATTTTTATGAGATAGAATTTATGCCAAGAAAATGCCAATAACAAATTCTAATAGTAGCAAACATAGGAAAAATCACATACAGATTTAACATTTCACGTTTTCTTTCCATTGTCCATTGGAAACTTGAAATTACATTTTCAAGCAAATGCAGTTGTCCTTTGCTGTGACTAGCTTTTTAGCAAAGGTATTCAGGCATACTTGCCTGTCTTCTTCCATATAAAACCTATAATTGTTTTAAGAAGGGATTGTCATAGTTATTTTGTAAAATAATAAAAAAGTTAAAGATTTTTTTTTTGTGAATTTCAAGATGTGTAGTACAATATATAATCTGGGAGAACCACAAAGATAAGGCTCTTGTGTTCTTTCCTGTGCATGGTAAATAACAGGAGAATTGTGATCAAAAAGTAGCATATCAGTAATGTGACAGCATTAAATGAAGAAATGCAAATCTTTGTTTTTAAGAGAAAGATTTTACTGATGTTTCTGCTATCCTCCTGCAGAGGAAATGGCTATAGATGTTTTTACAATCTTTTTCTCTTGATATTTACAATATTTTATTAAAATAGCAATTTTATTAATGCTCATGTTTTATCTTTACTAGGAATACTTTATGGTTGTATTCAGCTATACTTAGCTCAAGTGCTGCAGTAATGCAGCATCAGTGTATCCATTTCACGATGAGCACAGAGAAAATGGTGACTTGTTCAGGTTCACAGAGGGTGGGTGAGTTTAAATGGAAGGTCTGGGGGATGATCCGTCATTTCTGGGTACAGGTGCTCACCCTGTGCAGAGGTGGGACATAGAAGTATTTGGTCCCTCCTGCCCTCTATACTTCTGTCTCCTGGCACACAGAGGTTGAGCCAGGTCCCCGGCCTGGGTAGAGAAAACGATATACTGGGAGGTTGCACTGTGAGAGTGCTCCTGCTCTGTAAGTATAGAGCAAGACTGGAAGTTTAACAGCCTCTTATTAAGTCCTCCTCTTGAGAAAAAATACAGTGAAAAAAGAGGCACTCTCAGTTTGGGCTTTGATCTTCCTTTCATAAACAACTCAAAGAATTTGCATGGGAGCAGGCAATGATTCCATTATTGTCGCTAACGAAAATACAAGAGAATAGGTACACAAAGTGGAAGAGACGAGAACAGTTAGCACTCCTTTATTCCTTGTCAAAACTTAATCTAGATCAACTAAAAATGTTTCCTGTTTTTGTCATGCCTCAAGATAAAATGTCAATGTTTACATACTCCCATCTTTTAGACAAAAGATCTGTATTGTTTTTGAACTCCTAAGTTACTGTCTATAGAAAATTATAAATATGTAAGAGATACCTAGGTTTATCTTATTTTTTAGTTGAGGTGTTTTTCTTGGGGTTTTTTTTGGAGGGGCGATTTTTTTTGTTTTAATGAAGAGCAGCTGCTATAACCTCAACAAACACTTTATGTTATGTGCTTCTGTGCTTTCTCTTATTTGGTACTTTATGTCAAAATACTTCATTCTTACACCATAACGAATTAAACCAGTGTAAAGTTAGCAAGATGAGATGCTAATGTATGTATCTGTTCCCCCATTAGGAGAAAAAGTGGTAGGCATATATTGCGTAGAAAGGGGCTTTTGTTGTTGTTGTTGTTTTTTTGTTTGTTTGGTTTTCAGTCTGGAGAACAAATGACCGAACTCCAGTTTTGGGGTTCCAAGCATTTTGTGTCAATTTTTGTGTCTGCATAGATTTTTTTAGTGATATGTATACTGAGCTATCCAACTGCAGTGTTTCATTCCCACCCTCCAAGTCCCTACTTTGTGTGCAGTCTCAGTGTATTCAGCAGGTTGTACGCCAGCAGATGAAACAGATGTTTAGGCCATACTGGAATGGAGCGGCATGCTGCATCAGGACCTGGATATTCCTCTTGACATCTGGATGCTGCTGGGCTGGGAAGCCTGCCTTAGGCCGGGAGGCTAGAGGAGCCTTGTGGCAGTAAACATAGGGTCCTTGCTGCTCTTTAAGCAATTAGTGCACTGAAGCAGCAATAATGCTGAATTATCGCTTGGTTGCGTTCTTCTAAGGAATCTTGGGACAAAGGGATAGTCAAGGAGGAGTATTTACAGTAAAGTCATGTTCAGAAGACAAGACTAATTACTATGTATTAAAAAGCTTGCTTTTGACTAATTTAATAGTAAAATTATTATGACTACTTCAGGAAACTTTTTACAAAGCAGCAAACAAATAGCTTACACAAACCCTTTCCTTTTTCATTTAAAGTCATTAAGATTAAAAAAAAGGCGATTTCAGCTACTTTCCAATTTCATGCTCTAGTCAAATTGTATGGAACAGACAACAAATATGACTGAGTACATGAAATTGAAGGTATACTAGTGTTCATGCCTACTAGAGACAAAAATGTGGACTTCTATTAGCTGCAGGGAAGAATATTAGGTATGGAAGCTGTCTGACTTATGCATTGATTCTTTATAGTTTCACTTTATCAAGTTGAAAATTCTGCTATATGTGCTGCTACAGCCTAAATTGTCTGCTGCTGCACTTTCCTTTAATCATGTGTGTTATTTAAACACAATAGACATGGTATATTGCATGGAAATAGGTGCTTAATGTTTTGTGATTACTAGCTGTTGGATAAAATAGCATTTAGCATGATTCCCCCCTCCCCACCTGCAATAAATTTTTATTGTTAAGACCAGTGTGTTTAAATGAGGGCCCTTCCAAATAGATTACAGCTTTTTGGAGGGGATGAGGTAATGAAGAAGACCAGTTTGTTGCTCTCATTTAACCTCTGGTGTTTTGAAGGGGTTATATTTAATTAACACTGGCTAAAGGCCTGACCTGAGAGGAAACCAAAAGTGATTGAACTTAATTTTCAGATCCAGGGTGTAATCTGTTGGGAAAGAAATAATAATAATAATTAAAAAAAAAATAGAAAGCACCATTTACTGAAATTCCAACTAAGCTGTATTTCAATGGGCCATTTAATGCTCAGATGGACAAAGGTATTACTTCAGTCATTGAATTGTATCAAGCCCTTTCTCAGAGGCCTAGTTTAAAAACTCTACAGGAAAAGTGGCTTAGCATCATATTCTCAGAAGACCAACACTCAGTCTGTTTGGAAAGGGGAAGAAAAAAATAAAAAGAGTGAAATGAGGTGAGACATGGCCGCCAAGTCAGTGAGGATTTTTGCCTCTCCATACAGTCCGTGGCTTCACAAGGGAATTGTTCTTCAGAAAGTACTAAGAAGGCTACAGAAGACTTTCAATTTTGTATATATGTTTGAGGGGTTTTGTATATATGATTGGGGGAGTGTGTGTGGCCTTTGTTGCTGTTTTGTTTTTGTTTGTTTTGATAGCTGTCACTCTGTTCCCCCTGTCAGCTTTTGGATTGCCCTTTGTTCCCTTCTGACCTGGCAGTTTTCTCTCTGGGGGACTGAAGACCAGTACCTATATTTTACAGGGTTAGATTTTTGACTTGGTGACGTTGGAAAAATATTGGAAGTCTCATTTAAATATCACAGACATTGTGAACTGCGTAGTCATTGTCTTTTAATAGACAGAATGATACATTTATTCTACACTATTTTATATATATATAATTGTATAAAATTTTTAGGATATATTTCTGAGTTCATTTTTTTTTTCAAAGAGTAAACTTTTCCTTCATGATTTTCATTAAAAATTCCCAGCAGCCTTATAGGGTGACGGGGTGACATTATATCTTGAAAACTGGTCAAGGTACTGTAAAACAAATAAACTAGCATCTTTACTTCCTAAGGGGAAACAAACACAGTATTACAGAGACAACTGCCAGGTGCCAAATTATATATATTTTCTTAGCTAGTTGCAGTGATTGATAATTTATTTGATCTCTAAGAATTCTTTCTTGGCTTTATCCACAGCTTTACAGTAAACAGGTTGTGAACAGGCAGTCGCAGAGATTGCATTTAATTGTCATTATTCAGTGAAATCAGGGCCATTTGATTTCTGAAGGGCATGATCTCAAGAATGATGCCTACATGAGAGTTCCTGCATTTAGGCAGCAAAGCAAAGAGAGATGTTTTGATGGCCATTTGTACTTCATTATGCCAAAGCAGGATGAGGTCAAAAGAACAAGAAATACAATTTGCAAACAAAACAGAAGTGATCTTAAGAGCACCTTAATGCACATGTGCCTGAAGGCAAGTCAGTTCTTTATTGCACTGGTGCATATATTTTAGGTCTGTAGAATTTCTCCAAATTTCCATGGCTGTAACTGAGAGAGAGACTTTGGGGTTGTATGTCTATGCTGTCAGGCCATGATGAGAAACAGTTGGAGACAGGGAAAAGTGAGTAAGACTGTGAACATGGATCTTGCTGCAGGTATGTTCTCATTCCACGTTTTTTGTCTTGGTGGGGTTTTCCCCAGAAAATTAGCATGAGCCTTGGGAACAAAAGGTATTATCTATAATTCTTTTATTTAAGAAAACGTAATGTTAATAACTTTTAACAAAAATTAGTCAAATGGTAATTTCATCTTCAGTTTACGGTTCCCTTTACATTAAAAATTTAAGTAGCTATTGCATAGCTGAAAATACCTGTTCAGGCTTCCCCCATAATATGATGAATGAACCCAAACTTAAAGTATTAGTGCAGGAACCTCAGCATGCAAGAGTAAGCCAAGGACAAAAAGATCTATCATTCCATCAAAACACATACCAATGTCATCCTTTAGTCCATTCATATTTTGAGCAGAACCTATTGTATGTGCTGTGGGACTCCTCTGTCAAGTAAGGAAAATTTTCTTGTCCAAAGGATGTAGCGAGAAATGAACAACTATGAAGAATAGGTATGGTTTTGCTAATTATTTTCCCCAGCAGAACTCTGGATCTTTGTCACTGACTTATTTAACAGATCCTCTTAACATCTGTCCAGCAGACCGTGGACTTTATTAACAGACAAGAGACCCACCAGATTTAGAGCCTGCTGGGTGCGTCTTCATCTTCACAGCTGTAGATTAACTCAGACTTTCCAGAAGAGGACAACCATATGGGATAATTGGTATCATTGGGTAGCTAAAAAAAAATATGAAGAAACAAATGTGGTCCAAACACAATTCCCTGTTTTTACAGCCACAATTACTAGTCTGTTTAAGAAATAAGAAAGGCAGCATTACACTAAAAAAAGAAAATCTATTCCTATCTGTGTGGGAACCTAATCAGGCTCTTGTTTCCAGTGACGATGGCTCCACAGTTGCACCAGGTCTGTGACAAGAATGCTCCTTTTGTGTGCCGATAATGTGGAAGCGATAAAATTTCCTATAAGAGACATATGTGTTTACATCATGAGATGTGTTATTTGACAAAACGCTTTGTTCTCTGCATATTTTCCACACAGAGTTTCATGCTGGGTTGTTTTGCTGGAAAGCTTTGATTAGCTAGAATTAGTTGCTGAAGTAAAATAGACACTTTTGTTTTATGAGTCCTCTTGCTGAGCTGTAAATTATAGTAAAACATATAAGGAGTGACAGAAAGAAGTGCTGATTTGAACCTCTGACCCATGATTGGCATAAAAACATAAGATAACTCTTTCAAAGGACTACTGAGAGCCATAAATATTCCACGGTCCACTTAAAGTTAGGTCTTTTTAACAAAATAAAGCTGTTATTTTGCAGTACTACAACAATACAAGCGGCAGTATCTGAAATGTTGAGAGATTCTTTTATTTTCGGTATGGGTTGGCCATTAGCCACAGCAGGGCAGTAGAAGAGATGAGAGTGATTTTTCTTTTGCTGAACCAGTACAATGAATTTGTGGTCAGTTAAAGAAGTTGGAACCGGCAGACACTTAGTGGTGAAATTAGGTAACTGTTACTTTGCTACTTGAGAGGGAAGCAATACAG
Organism: Sakesphorus luctuosus; assembly: GCA_013396695.1. Classification (NCBI taxonomy): domain Eukaryota; kingdom Metazoa; phylum Chordata; class Aves; order Passeriformes; family Thamnophilidae; genus Sakesphorus; species Sakesphorus luctuosus. The sequence goes on along the minus strand of VWZD01012806.1, from coordinate 31,253 downwards.
GCATGTGTGTCTCCTAAGGAGACAGGAATTGAGTGGAATTTAGGACCACATAAAAATCTCCTTTGACAACATATATAACAGCAACTGACAGACACTGAAATTACTGGTGTTAATAATTAAAAAACTCAAACCAAACCTGAAGTGAAAGAACATGAATAACTGAGAAAATCATTCTTTTAGCCAAGGGAGAATTTTTTTCAGAAGATGCACCCGCAAATGTACAGGGAAAACTGAACACTTCTAAGTTAATCTGTGACTATAAAATGTATTATTTGTATTTTCACAAATACAGTTAGTTTGTTTGCATATATTGGGTTTTAATAAATCGGAGAGCACATTAGTCAGCAAGCGCATAAATAATCACTGCAACAATCTTTGTTATTATGACATTAGTTATGATAATTCATTAGCTGCCTGTTTGTGTCGCACCTGAGCACCTTTTTGCAAGAGTATTTGGTATATTATAAGAAGAGGCAGCAAATATTACCACTCTGTAATGATGAGCAGACTCTGCAGCAGGGTGATATATAGGTGTTTCAAATTGGCATGTTGTGTCTACTATATGAAAACAGGTGAAAGAAAAAAGTGATGCTGTTACAAGGAAACCATGTACATGTATTAATTATGACACTTAGATTCTGTAAAGAAAAAGAAGTATTTTAAGTATATTATTACTTATTATTTATCATGTTTCTAAATGAAATATTTTTTCTCTAATTGTTATTCCAATATCATGTAGCTGTACTTAATCAATGCCCTTTTAGATATATCCATGTAAAGCCAAATAGTTCTCAGTTATTTAGCATAAAATTGTGAGTTAATTTGATGTTGCATACTTGTTAGTTCTTAAATAGTAAGATACTATTTATTGTCTGTGTGGTGTTGCATGGGAAAATGAGAGGACGGTCAGGCCCACAGTCACAGCAGATCTGTAAAACTCACCTTATTTTGATTTTTTAACATTTTTCTTATAAAAACTGAGAAAATTCTACTGAGACATAGAAATTTCATCATAATAAATATATAAAATACACTGTTTCAACAAGTAACAGAAACAAAAGGAAACATGCACTTTTGGCACCATATATTCAGTCTTTTCATTTGAAGGCATCTTGGGTTTTTCAGCAATAGCTTTGATTTTCCAAGTTTTAATTGTCTTTAAATTCAGGTAAGGGTTGCTATCATATGTTTGTACATTTCTTTAACAGTTTTCTGTGCACCTTTCCTTCTCTGTCTTCTCCTCCTTTTCCTTTTGTGTAGAGAGCATTGCTAAGACAGATGCTGAGCCTTGGAAGGTGTCTTTCTGGTGATGGCATCTGGCTTCTTGGCAGACTCCACAGGCAGGAGCTGCCTTTGAGTTGCCCCTGGGTTTGTCACATGGTTAAACTGCTGATGAGTTACTTAGGCTGTCTTATGTTTCTGGATGTCGTTTTCAGTTAACCCACCTTTCACTCTAAGGATCTACATGAGAAGCATCTTAAAACAAAGAGAAAACTAACCATATGCTTTCTTTCTTTATTATCTATCTATCTATCTATCTATCTATCTATCTATCTATCTATCTATCTATCTATCTATCTATCTAATCTATCCTATCTATTTCATGTTTTTTAATGTATTTTTTATAGTCTATAACCTCGTTTTTTGCCTTGATGCTACAGGAGAGCACTCAGCTGCAGTTTTAGGCTCTGAATGTATTGGATGCAAAAGGCATGTCAATACAAAAAATGTTCTTTATATACAAGAGTAGGAAGGCATTAGTGCAATTAATATTGCTTTAGAAACAGTTGTTGCACTTAGATCTAGATGTCTCTGAAATTTTGGAGTCGGATATTTATGCTCCTACACTGCTTTTGGAAAAGGTTACCTTTCCTGAACTTCCGAGGTTTATACCAGTGACATCAGGCTCAGGTCAGTACTTAAATTTATTTCTGTAGTTTATGACACCCAAAACATGGGCATGAACATTAAACTGCTCTTCCTCCAAACAGAAGAAAAGCTTTTTCAAACAGAGACTCTTTCCTTCATGAAACTTATTTTAAACACCACTTCACCAATAATTAAAAGTAAGCAGTCCCACTGAAGTTTTAATTTTTTTGTTTTCAATAGCTTCTTTTCAGAAACGTGTGCTGGAAATAGTAAAGGTGCTGCTAGTTTTGATGAAATTGTAAAAATTCGTTGTCATCAGACAGTTCTAAGTATTATTACTACATTTTATGCACTCAGAAGGAAAATTCTGGTATCATAGCTTTGCAACACTACTTACTAAATATACTATGGAAAAAATAACTGCATTACCTCTTGTAGTGCAGGATTTCAACAGCACTTGCAGTCACTCCTTAGAGTTTTTCATCTTTAGAAACCAAATTACTCATTGTCTAAATAGCTGAACTTTCATCTCTATAAATAAGATATTTCAGCTTTGCACAATTCATTTAAAATGCTGACAAATAGGGATTCTCACTTGATTCTCAGTAGCTTTATTGTTCAGTTTCATTTACTGTAGCAAATGTATTTGTTGAAGATGTAACATAGGACTTCCATTTTTAGTAATAGAAGAATTCAGAATTAATCAGAGTTCATAAAATTGAGCATTTTTTCCTGAGAAAAGAAAATAAAAGGGTAAAAGTAACTAGAACAGATCCCTTCTTTCTCCTTCAATCAAGCCACCTTCTACTAAAATTCCTTATGATGCATCTCCCAAGTACATCCATTGCCATTTATCATGCTAGGCCAGCTCTCATCACCCTCACTTGGATTATCTGCTACACTGAGTATTGCAACTACTCTTTTTCTTATCTCCATATTTCATATATGGCTTTCCTGTAGTTTCCTGCTGCAAAGAATAACATCTGAATTATATCCCCACTGCTGTGACCAAATACTCTCTCACCGCACAATCAGTTGAAATGTCTCTAACCCTTGACTTTTTCTATTTCCTCTCTGAGATCCTACCTCTAAAGAAATTGTCTCTCTTCTGTGCAGAAGTTTATATCTTTCTCTGTATTGAACTATCTTCTCAAATAACCTTTTTGCATAAGGCCTGCCATTGATGAGCCCCTCATGAGAAGGTTATGATGTGGATATGGCACTTGGGGACATGGTTTAGTGGTGAACATGGCAGTGCAAGGCTCACAGTTGGACTTGATGATCTTAGAGATCCTTTTTTACTTCACCGGCTCTATGATTCTATGAAAATCATAATTCTGTGTTAGGTGGTAAATCAGCCTGTCACAAAGTTAACAAGCTGTCAGAGCAAACCTCCCTTAACTGTGCCAATTTAAGGCCCATTCTATTTTCCTCACTGTTTGCCACTTCAGTAACATTTCATTCTCAAAATTCTTCATTTTTGTTCATTCTTTTAGACACAGATGCTACAGCCTAAGAGATAAGTATGAATATTCCTGCTGTAAAACAAAAGGAAGCATCTAGTGCATAGAAAACTTTGCTCTGTGCATATTTTCTGTGCTCAGTGTCAGTCATCAGAGTATGCGTCCAGGAGTGTCACAGGCCTATGTGTAAGGGAAAAGTCATAGGGAAAGAGACCTGAGGCAGTGAAAGAACTTTAATTGCTAAAAGCTAGTTGGAAAAATTAGTTGAAAAACACGTGGAAATTTTGAGAGGGATGTGTAAGTCTAATGCCTTTGTCTTATGGTAAAGCATAAATGAACAGTGGCAGTGAAGGCAGTTATCCTTCTGTGTCATGAAAATATCTCTCAAAGGCATTGTGAAACTTAGGTGGCACTAAGAAAGGTTTTAACACTTGAATCAGTCAAGGCAGCTATTTTGCATAGAATTTTAGACAAATGTTAGTTCATGGATGATAATTTTTATAAGAAAAGTGAAATGGAAATAATTCATCAAATTCCAAAGGCAATTTCTGAAGCTGAAAAGTTCATAGGTGTCTAAATGTGAGACTTCATTTCCATTGACTTGAGACCTGTGGCATTTCAAAGTCCCACTCTTCAGTGTCAAATCATGACATTACAAAAAACCTGGTTCTGAGAACTGTAAAGCTGAATCCTTGTTCATGTACCTTAAGCAAGCTGGTTTTCAAAACTGTTAACTATTCAAGAGCACTCATTAACTCAGAATCAGCACTACTGGTATTTAGAGGCTGAGAACTGGATTGTAAGAATCTAACTTAGTGATGTCTTAAAAATAATAAAAACCAGGCTATACATTTTTAAGGCTTCTTAAAACAGTTGTGAATACTTGATGATTTTGAATATCTAATTTGTAATCAAGAGCCTTCTGAGTCAGTGGTTGGCAAAAGGATTATGAAATGCTTTTCTCTTTATGTGATAGATATAAATAGATCAAAAAGAAGCTATGTTTCAGTGTTTGAGGTAGTTTAATTTTTTTATTCAGTAGTAAAATAGTTGGTAGGTTAGAATTTCAATTGAAAAAAATTCCACTGAAACTTTTGCTTTTGAGCCTTAAAAGCTAACAGTCAACATTCATACAGTTTTTGGGTTTTATTCCTCTCCTTAATCTTGCAAATAAAAGCTTCACAACCTGACCATCTCAATGTGAGGTTCTAAATTGCCATTTTGAGCCACAGCAGTGCTATTTGCAAAAATATCCTTTCTATCCTTCCAGTGGTGGCATGCACATATTTTTGCAGACTGGCTAGCTCCCCATACTAACTGATATTTAAAAGTTATACAGCCTCCCAGTCCACATAGCAGTGTTCCTAGCACTGGTGTGAATTCTTGCATGATTTGTACTCATCTGCAGAACAGCTTTGTTTTAAGCAGACCAGAAAGCTAATTACTGCTACTTATTTCTACATTGGTTTTCTTGTTGTAAAAGGCATTTATAGAAGTGCCAGGCTAAAGCCAATATTAAGATCTTGGAATAATCCAGTCACGAATAAACATACATATGGATATATAAATGACAAAATGCTACTTTTTCTGTTTGCATTTCGAAAATCAAACAGTTTCTTAGACAGGCACTAGAACAGACCACTTTTCTTGGTGTTATCTGTGTAACCCTTAAATGCTGTGGGTGTACCTGTTGCCAGTCCTGGTGTGTCAAAGGTATCAGGTCATCAACAAGACCTGCTCTGACTAGTGTCACGTGTCTTTGTGTTGATCTTGAAATATCTTGTCAAGAGACAGCTACACCATGGTCTTCAGCTTTTAGAGATCATAAATACACCTTTGCTTACTTGCCATGGCTAACTGCGCTACAAGCTCCACTTGCCATGTGTGCTTAGGGTGGTGCCCAGGTGCTGGCAGCGGGTGGGCTGCAGCGTGGCTGTTTCTCACCAGCCAATGCTATTGTAAATAAATTCTTTCCAAGCCAAGTCTGTTTTGCCTGTGATGATAAGAGATAAGGCATCTCCCTGTCTTTATCTCGCCCCATGAGCTTTCCCATCTTATTTTCTCCCTCATCCTGTATAAGTGGGGGAGAAAGAGAGAGAGAGTGCTTGACTGGGGAGCTTGTAGCTAGCCTAGGTCAGCCTGCCACACTAGGTTGGTTGCCATAATTGACAATCAACTTTTATCTTCTAAGAAAAATGGAATACTGTATTAAAAATAACTTATACCCATCATTTTTTTTTGCCATGATGGTTTACCTGAGAAGAAAGACATTCTCTGGAACTTTAGCTGATAAATCTGGGTTTGTTTTAGCACAGAATTCCTTTCACACTCTTGAAAATGCAGTACAAATGTTATTAAGTACTAAAGTTTTAGTCTACTTCTGGAAAAACTAAGTAGTCTTCAACTAGTTGGAGATGTCAAATAGGTCCCTAATTTAAAAAAAAAAGAAAAATGTATTAGTAGGCAATGCACAGAGCACTGAGAAGGGCTTTGTAATTGTGTTTTGTCTTTGAACTCTAAGTTCATTGTGTCATCTCTTTCACAGTGCAGTGCCTGATTATTTTTGAGCTGCGAACATGCAGGATTTCAAAAGTTTGTGAAATGTGTTTTTTACTGTCATTTAAGTAGTGTCCTATTAACCAAGCATAGATTGACCTGAAGAATATGGTAAAAGGGATAAGTTCCAAGTAGTAGGTGGAAAAACCACTTAAGGTTGTATAAAAGGCTTAATTTTCATTCTCCAATAGCTGGGATTTTTTTCTATTTTCATGTTTTTCCTTCTACCATAGGAAAAATCTGGTATGTTGGCCAAAATATTTAAACACCATTGCATTCAAAACATTAATCTGCGATCCTTTTGTAGTCTCTGTATGGTATTGAAAAGGGGTGGAAGAAAACAAACAAACACGAGTTTTTATTTGTCACTCGGAGTTGTGACTTTGCCCCTCCTTCATGCATTTGTCTTGCCACTGAGTCACTGAGCTTACAGTATTGTGTAACTTCCATTTCTGTGGGGGCTTGTTACATTAGAAAAATTGTTCCAAAGAAAGCAACAATTATGACATAAGCACATCTGGCTCTTGCAAATTATTCTTTATTAAGCTTTCATTTAATTACATGTGCTGAAAGGTCTGCTTTTGATTACTGTAATTTTTTTTTATTTGTCCATCTGAATGATAGTAATGTTGGGAATTGCATACAAACCACCTGGCTTTTTTCTCACTAATAAGGCAAAGTTTATATAGGTCTATGGGTAGAGGAGGGATTAGGATCTTCCCTGTTTGTGGTAGAAGAATTATTCATGATGCTAATTCAAGGTGAGAGTTTAGATTTGGTCCCTGGAAAGAAATTAAACGTATTTGGTTTTGTTCAGTAAACACTTTTTATTGGTTGGAATTTTTTATTTTAATATAAAATTATTATGTTTCTGTTAAACTTTTTGAAAAGTTCCACTAGAACGCTTTTGTATTTTTATCACTGTTTACTGGAATTTTTAAGGCCTACATTCCTTATTAGCATTTATAGAAGTTATACCACTGTACACAAAGATGGAGACATACCCAGCTGCCTACTTTAACTTCCATTGCTGTCAAGACGCAGCACTGCCTTTTGGTAGGAAACTGTTCCTATGTCAGTACATAGTAGAGATTCTAGAGCTGGCGGATAATTTCTGGATAAGAACAGAAACCCCTGTTGTTCATGACAGGGGTTTATACCTCCATTTTATCAACAGCCTTATAATTTTATCAGTTTTGGTTTTTAATATTCAGGCACAGTGTACCTTTTTGCTCAATATCATGACCATCATTAGCAAGAGGGGAAAAAAAAGAAATCAAGAGAAGTCAACAAAAGTCAAATTAAGAAAAAAAAAAGTATTGGTGTTTGAGAGTTTCTAGTGATTTTTTTTCTCTTTTTGCATATAGCAAGAAGGAAAAAGTCACAAACAAGAGCTTCTCCTTTGGAGAAGAAACACGAGAGGGAAAAAAAAATATGTACAGTTACAGCTTCTTTTTTAGGAATTTTTGCAGGAATATATGTATATCTTCTTGTCTTCCAGCAACTGTATGCAGCTCAACTGGCAAGCATGCAAGTTTCTCCTGGAGCCAAAATGCCATCTACTCCACAGCCACCAAACACAACAGGGGCACTTTCACCCACTGGGATGAAGAATGAGAAGAGAGGGACCAGCCCGGTATCTCAAGTTAAGGTATTTTTCACTAAAGAAAAGGGTCATTGTTTGAAAAGGACAATGAAATCAAAAGGTCTTTTTAATTGTTTTACAGTTGAAAGTTGAACCACATTACAGTTCTTCAATGGTCAAATAAAAAATGTTCTGTTTCTATGCTGTGTTATCAGTACAGACAAAGGAAGAGAAAGGATTCACTTTGTGTTTCCAAAAATACCAGGCATCCCTCTTCTACCACAGACAGAACAACAGATTCATCAGTAAAATGTGATATTTTCAAGGTTTCAATTTGTAATCTAGTAATGTGCATAAATGGTGTCCATTTCATGAATTGTTTCACACTGAACTCGTATCTTAAAATGCGGTGCTACCTTATATTGTTAGGGTGAGAGAGACTATAGAGCTTCTAATTATTTTACAAATTTTTAGCTGTACTTAATTCTACAGTTTTGGAAAAGCCTCACATAAAAATAATATGTAAGTCAGGACTCTGGGAAAAACATTGTGTCACTGCAGATTGATTTGACTTTTGCTGATTTCACACAGCTGCTGACAACCAGGCTGCTCCTTGTTGGTTTTGAGCCATTGCTGAATGCTTGTGCCTGCTTATTCTCACTTGCTTGGAACTAGGCAGCTACAACATGGCATTTGCCAGCAGCCTGAAATGAGCATCGTGTGCCCCACAAAATGTGTGGTGCAGCAAGTACCTTTGGGTGGAACTGGCTGACTTCTGTTGCTGTGTTCTCCTGAGGTTGTTTGGAATTTCATGATGCCAAATATGCACAGAAACAATTTACTTCAAACTGTAAAAAGACATCAATGTTCAGATGTTTTACCAATTTTAATGATAGCGCTATAAATGCAGAACTATTAAAATAGATCTAGAGATGGCATGTAGTGACTTTGTGGGGAGAGAGAGGGAATGGTNTTTTTTTTTTTTTTGCTGGCTGCTATCATCTTACGGGCACACAGTCTTTAGACTCAAACCAGCCTGAGAAGATTTTATTCACTTGAGGTGAGGGTTTCTTCTTTTTTTCTCATTTTTGACATGAGAGTAAAATAAAATTTGTTTTTGCATTATCATCAATCATTGTGGTAAAGTGTGGGTGAGTAGATATTTCTGCCTAGACTGATAAATTTCCATGACACTTTTTTCCTTGGCTGAGAGTACTAATAAATAAAAACTATTCCATTATGGCCAGATCTAACATTTATTTAGCAAAGCATTCACTTAGCTGTAGACGTGTATTAGTCTGGTATTTTACCTCTTGTAATCCAATGCCAGGCTTGAGAGCAGTCAGGGAAATTTACCACATATGCAGAGTTTGTTACGGTCAATACAGAAGCCACCAAAAGCAAAGCCCAACTGTTTCAGCAAAGTTGCCATAGTGTAGTGATACCTAACACCAGTGATTTATGGTATTGAGAATATACTACTGACTACTTTAATGTGAAAAAGTAATTTTGTAAGTGAGTGAGCCAAATGGATCTACACCAAACCAAACCTTTACTATATGAGTAAAATTTTCCCTGGTTAAATTCAAGCACATATCTTCTTGAACCAAGGCCAATACCATTCCAGGTTTGTGGCCAGCTGAGTCCTATTACAAAATTGACCACATGCAAATTCTTGGGGGTTTCCCTACATAATGAAACTTGCATGGACTGAAGAATACATAAATAAAAAAGAAGTATTTTTTCTTGTTTTCATTAAGCACACTATTACATTGAAAATATTAAAGATAAACTACAAGTGCTTCGTGTTGACAAATGCCAATGGCTAATGAAGAAATTATTAGTATGAAAGCAGTACCTGTATTCAGTCTTTGTAAATTTTTACCTTTGTTAGATACGACAGTTTTGATGGTGATGCATTGCTTAACAAATCATCTGTATTTTCTCTGTTTTTAAGCAGTTGTATGTTTAAACTACATGAATTATTTATGGAACTAATGCAATTCTTTTACAGAAGTCAGGTCTTTTAAAAAGTAATGATAGGTTTTTCTTAACTCAGTGACCAGCTTTTCAGTTGCCTCTCAGAAATGTTAATGCTGTCTGTGTATAATAGGTTCTGATAGTATTTAGAGTTTTTTCATGATTGTATCAGTACTAGATGGAAAATATTTAAAAATTGAACACTGTAACATAGATTTGTATGTGCGCATGTTCACGGTACCTACTCTGGCAAGCTTCATAGTCTGAAGAGGGCTCTGAACTCTAGCAGAAATTTATTGAAGCCACTTTGTGTCTGTGCAAGGGAACAGCTGTAAATGTGGTCACAGAGCACAAGAATGGACTATGTCCCTTATACCACTGAGCTTCTGCTCTCACCTGAACTCTGGACAGGTGTGGACATTTGTGCACACTGCAAGGTCAGGAAGAATTAAAATGTCATGCAGTTTTATAGGAGAAGTTTAAAACTGGAGATATGATGGCATTATAAATACCTGTTTGTTACATTTTCCGGTTTAATGGGTTGCGTGTGATGAAATGTACTTTTCTAAATCACTCCTTGACAGTAAGGAGAATGGAAAAGATGAAATAATGCGGTTTATTATTGTATTTTGACATAATTCTAAGCTTGGAAGTGATCAGTTCAGTGTTTTAAAATATGGACGATATTCTCATATCCAGCATAATTCTGCTCTTGGCATAATTGAAATGAGAAATCTGTCTTACTGGCTCTTTAACTACAGGAAATCACCATTTGTTTCAGAGTTTTCCAAATGCTCTGTCTTGCTTAACGTACCAAGCAAAAAGAACAAGCTAAAAGAAGGAGAAGGTTGCATTGTAAATGTCTATATTGATCCAAGAAATTAATTGCTTGAATAAATGTTCTTCCAAAAGTTATTTCTTAGATGGACCTATTCTACAGCACAGAAACAAGATATATGGCAGATATATTGTCTTCCAAAATTGCATATGAAAAGTATCAAAAGATATAAAAGTGCTGATAGTAGATTTACCTACCCTTAAAAAATAGTCCTTGTCTTTATGCAAATAAAACATACAGATACACTAAATGCTGAATGCAGCAGAAATAACTACAGAATTCAGAAATAAAACAGAAATATCAAACAAGAAGCAGACTAGCATTTATGTGGAAAATATTCTTGACTTTACATAAATCTGTCACAAGACATGACATTTGAATAGTAAAATATTGTAAAATATACAAAAGGAAATAGTAGAAAATAAGATATATTTTGAAATGCATATAGTGTGTAGTCATTACCCTAGTAAGTAAAGGAATTTGAATTCAGTGAAATTGTTATCTTCTATTATGAGGGAAGAGCACAGATTATTTTACTAAACAAAACAGGAACACTGAATAAGATGCATGGAATGTATAAGTTAGCAGCAGTGCTAAATGTGGGCCAAATAACTGCCAGGATTTCCAAATGATTCTTTCATAGAAGTACTTCTGATTCCTTAGTTTCTAATACATTTAAAAATAAGCTACATAACTTATTTTTATAGTGCCAGGAACTTTTCAAATAGAACTATGCAGAAGCATTACTGAGCTGCTGGAGATTTTAAATAATTCTTTGTAAATGCCCTAGGTTAATTTAGATCTCTGAAAACACATTAGGAAATTAAGCTGTAATGTGAGCTAATTCGAATTTTAATTTGGCAAAAAGAATGATACAGCCACATAGTTAATGTAAATAAGAGGCATAACACAGAGAAATTAATGAGGTTTCCTTTCGTTGAGTCTTAAAGGAGGCAGATAATTAGCTTCTTTTGTTATTATTGCTGGAGAATGTGGTATTGTCTTCGAGGTGTAAAGTAACTGCTGCTTGCAAAATGATGTGTTCATTTGTCTTTTCCTAATAGTTATTTACATTAAACTCTTGCAGGATGAAGCAGCTCAGCCACTGAATCTTTCAGCCCGACCCAAAACAGCAGAACCTGTCAAATCCCCAACATCTCCAACACAGAATCTCTTCCCAGCTAGCAAAAGCAGTCCAGTGACGGTGTCGAACAAGAGTGGCATCCCCAGCCCTCTCAGTGGATCTCTAGGAAGAGGATCCTCTTTAGGTAACTAATCTGTCCAGGGGAAAGGAGAAAATAGGGAAGTTTTCTGCATGAAATCTCAACCCGAACAAGCTTACTTCTGAATTAAGCAGATACTTGGGCCTACATTTCTGTTTAAAAGAGAAAAAACTACAGTAAAGATTAAAGAAACAAAAAACTGTCTTTGCATACACATAGAGCCTTATTAGATACTATATATAATTTTTTTAAATGAAGAGATAAAGGCTTCAATCCAGCCCATTTATGTCATAATTTGGTCATGTTTTTACTATCTGTTCACCCATCTGTCAAGATTTTGTTAATTCATGTGGTTACAGTAAGAAATTTTTGACCTGTGTTCAAGATTCTTAAAGCTTATTAAGTGATGAAACAAAATTGTTCTGAAAACTGTGTACGAAGACTATCTTAACCAGTCGAGAAACAGAATCAAGAGCTGCAAAACGCAGATGATCAGCCCTAAAGTTCAAATAGTACATTTTAACAGTGACGAAATACTTACTACAGGCCACTTATTCACAATCTGTAGCTCAAGTGTACTTGTAAAATATATAGAAACACTTGTGAATAATGAACAGATATGTTAAAGACATATATTAAATATATAAAAATTACATTTTTTCCATTCCCAGACACTTGGGAACATCATGATCTCTGGAAGATACTTTCTTCAACTGACTCGATATTCTACCTGTCAATCTATTTGCAACTATCATTGCACTGTCTAACACAAGAAATTGGCATATCAGTTTGAAGTTATAGACCATTCCACAGAAATGACTTCAGAAGATAGATAGTGCCTAAGGTGTAAATATTTTCCATGTAAAGTCAGAAACGTTTTGTCTCCATCCTTCAGTATAAAAGAAGAGAGGGAAACTGTCAAAAATCAGCAAACAACGTAGGAGTTTTGCTACCTGTTTACAACAAACTTTGATGATTGGGAGTCTAAGTTTTTTAAAAGGTCATGCAAATATGGTTCCAAACTTCCTTAGAGACCAGAATGGAATTAGTTGCAGGCACAGTTCAGAGTACTGGAGGTTTTACCAAGGAAGAATAGTGGTTGTTCTCTAACACATTATTTTTCTTTTTGAGAGGGATGTTTCATTCAGACAAAACACATGACAGTTCCCTCTAAAACATCACAGTTTGCTTCTCTTCTTAGGTAGGCCACTGTATTAAATTAACTATTGGTTCCCAGGATAAAGTGTGTGAAAACCTTAATCTTAGGAATTTTTATTTTCAAATAATTGAGGGTCCTTTGAGGTTGAATTTGCTGTATTTTACTATTTTACTGAGCTGAACTTCACTGAAATCAAAATAATATGAAAATTATCTTTGAAGGAGAATTCTAAATCTTAGCCTTAGCCTCATTGTGTTTTGTTTTTTTTGGTGGTTGAGTTTCTTTTTTGGTGTTTTTTTTTTGTTATTGTTTTTGTTTGGTTTGTTTGGTTTGGGGTTTGTTTTTGTTTTTTGGGTTTTTTTTTAATAGTTAAATAGAATCTATCCATGTGCCATGTAGAGAATGCTTCCATGTAGGATCAGGTGCATCACAGTTTCATCACAGCAACAAAAACAAGTCACAAAATAATTGCGGTCTTGCTCTCAAATCGGAAACAGTTTCTGGGGTACTCCATGCATGCATTTAAGATGTAACAAGAAGGTTTGTTGGATTTTGTTGCACATTTAAAAGTTTCTTCACAGTGATAGAAGGAAAACTGGCTTTTCTCTACTGATTTAGAGCTTAAGACTCATGTTATGGTGATAACTAACATTGTCCCCAAAAAGTAACTGTGAGTGCTCTTTCTGAAATGGAAAGCTAAATGTCTGGAGTGATGGCTCTCTCCATAAAGAAATTCTAAGAATTGACATGGTCTTTCATGGCCAAGCAAAGGAGATTGCTTTCTCCTTTGTTCATATATTAATTATCCCTAGCAATGCAGAGGCTTCCAGTTTAAGCTTCAGAAAACTGTTTTAAAAACATATTTAAGTCCATGAGTGTACTCAGATGCCTCCATGTTAGGCTACACAAAGAGGCTACACCAAGACTTCAGTGGTTGTATTTCTAACAGCAGAAGAAGTGCACAGGCTTATCAATCCTTTCTGTAGAGTAATTCAGCCTTCAAATAGACAAAAATTGCCACTGCTCCTCCTTTTGGAGATGTTGGTTGCGTGCAGCCTTAAGAGTATGAGAGCTGAGTTCTTACCATGGTCAATTTGGATAATAATCTAAATAAAATGTGTTCTCTGTTTATAGACATCCTTTCCAGTCTTAATTCACCTGCCCTATTTGGGGACCAGGACACAGTAATGAAAGCCATTCAGGAGGCTCGGAAAATGAGAGAGCAAATCCAAAGGGAACAGCAGCAGCAACAGCAGCCTCATAGTGTTGATGGAAAATTGCCCTCCATGAATAACATGGGTCTAAACAACTGCAGGAATGAAAAGGTAATGTCTCCCTTTTCCCCACTGTCTGTCACTCACTCTTTTCTCTTCCCTATGAATAACTTCTTATTTTTATATGAAATTACTTTTTAGAACTTTTAGCCATCTCTGATTTCATGTTAATTACAACTTGTCCCTTCACAGTGGTGTGCTACAACCTTCTCTTTGTTTACACGACAGCATTCAAAACAATAGTCCTGTGCACTTTTGTGATTAAGCTGTAAAGCATGCACATAGCAACATGGAAATAAATTAATTGAAGCTACCATTGTCTGTAGCCACTAGGTTTTGAATTGTTCATTTGACAATAGTTGGATTGATAAATATGGCCAAAAGGCCAGTTATATACTAGCACGATTGAATATTACAATGCTATTTTAGCTATCTGAGTGTGCTTGAATCTATGGTTCAGGTGCAACAAAATATTTAGGCTTAGTGCATTAGGTTCTCAGTTGCAATGGGAAATTAGAGATCAAATTCTTTGTTGAATCTTGGCTGTGGCTTCTAAACACTGAAATGAAATTACATACTACAATAAAAGGGCAAATGAGAGAAAGTCACAGAACTGAGGAAAAATAGAGGGTGAGCTGAGAGAATGGAAACAGCATTGGATGAACAGGACGTGATTCAGTTTACAAAATAGCAAGCTGGAATCATATCTGAACTGTGAGGGACAGTTTCAATTACACCTGCTTTAAAGACCAGCCAGAGGTCAAAGAAGACTTGGAAAACTCCTTGTACCTGTGTCATCCTGTTCTGTGGCCTTTCCTCGGTCTTCCAGGGCTTCTCCAGCAGCAGGTCTCTGTACGTAACCCAGAGAACAGTGGATCCAGGAATTGGCTGAGCCATAAGGCAGCCCTTTGGATGAAGAATACTGCTCTGTTAGCTTCCCCAGAGGTGGCTTATGCTGCAAAAAATACAACACACAAGTTATTTTTCACCACTGACACAAAATCAGTTACAGGCCACAATACTTATTCCAGTTAACTTAGAAAGGGAAAAACATTATCCCAGTAGTCATTAAGTCTTTGGCAAATAGGAACAGTTATGATGTAATTTAGTAATGAATGAAAAGAAAGCTGACACTATTAGCCTATAAAGCAACTGGTGTTTAAAACTATTTGCTAAAAAGCCTCAAAAACAAAAGATAGTTTCAATATATATATAAAAATAGAGGGTAGGTTCTTTGTTTCTTGAGTAAGGAAGAGAACATTATATTATAGTCCAAAGACTAACAGGACTTTTTAGCCCAGGTTGAATATAAGACTCAGCAGAATATTAACTATAACTTAAACCATGAATTTGATGATGATATGATCCTTTCTCAATCCACAAGGGGATTTCTGGTGAGTAAGTGGGTTGTAGGAAGGCACGAAAAGAGAAAGAAATGTTGTAAAAAAACCCATTATAGATTGATACATACCTTTTAATCTACATTTTATAGTTTTGTTTGCTGGGTTCTTTACAGCACTCAAAACGAGAGAAAGGCTTAGTGTCTTTTAAAAGGATTTGTTAAACTGTTGCCACACAGGATAAACAATGCTTTTCCAAGTAAAATTCAGAGTCTAATAAATAATTATTTCTGCTAGTACTAGTTTAAATGTCATAATTGAAAAACTCATTTAATAAAGGTCGATACTATGAAAAGTATAGAAATTAATAACTGACCAGCAGGCCATATTCAGACAACAGTCCAATTGTATAGTCAGTGTTTGTCTTAGCTAATCAAGAGGCAAGATACTAAAGCCCAAGTTATAAAAATAAAATAAATGTCACACATATGATCAGTATTAAGAGTTTATAAAATTATGCTTATTTTAAAATATATTTTATGAGTTTCAGTGGCTTGACATTTAAAAATATCTAATATGCTATAAGGACTATTAAAAGAATTCTTAACATTTGATTTGACTTTGAAAAATAACTGTAAAAATGGCATCCACTTACTCATTGAGTCTGTTCCCTGAGTTTTTACAGTAACATGTTTATGTCTTGTATTCAACATAACAAGTTTCTATTTCATCTTTCACCTTTTAAAGCAGAGCCGGTAAATATTTCAGTGAATAATCTGAAATTTCTATTTTGTGCCAGTTAAAAGCAAAACACAGATTGATGTACAGCTTCCAGATTGAGGTTATACATCAGGCAGTTTGAGGAAAAAAATTTTTTTTACTTTCAAATATGGCAGAGTGAATTAGAACTCTCTAACAGATACAAACAACATCATTCTCAAATGCCATCTTTTATGAGAAAACTTTTCATGGTAGCACTCTCAGTTTTTAAAACCTAGGAGTAAAACAACAGCCAGAAAACCTGCTGTTAAGTCTCTCCGTGACCTTATACAATCCTTCTGGGTTTCTTTATTGTAGCAGGTACTAAAGAATGACTAAGGCAGGAGTTGTAGTATGTACTGCGGTTTTATCTTTGGTATGCTAGTCTGCTATCTTCTCTCTATAGGTGCAAAAGGCAGGGTTGACAAAAGAACAGGGTATAAATTAGTAATTTTAAATTATGATATATCTCCACTCTCATCCTAAAGAAAGTACAGTATTACCTCAGTAATAAATACAAAGGAAATGTATTTATATTTTATAGAAAGGATAAAATACATTAAAACCAGAAGCATCTTTTGCACAAACAGAATTCTAGAATACTCTTCCTTCCCTCTTCACCCTCTGCCTTTCAATTTTTACATTATGATATGTTACTTTTTCTCTAAAAATGATGGGCAGGATGATCAAAATGGCGATGTGGGAGGAGGAATGCTGGATCCCTTCAATTAGAAAAATACAATTTTGAAATAATTGTATGCCAGGAAGGCTGTGTACAGCTTCTGTCATAATCCTAGTGAAGCTTTGATAACAGTTATAATTTTGGATTGGTTTCTTTTGAAGAATCAGAACCCCACGTTTTCAGGACCAAATTTTCAGAAATTGGCTTCAGGTAATTAGACTTGTAGAAATGAGTAGCTGGAAGCTGGTACCAGAAGAAGATGACAAATTAATTGCCTGCAGTTGGTTTAAAAAAAGCTATTGAGTTCTGGTCAGTTACTGGTCTTCAAGTTCAGATAGTTGGTAATAGTTTGTTGTGCAAATGATTGCGCTCATAAAATTATGTACATAACTTCAAAGCCTGGGCTTTGGCCTTTTTGAAAATGTGTCATTTAAATCTCAAAAAGCTTTGTATTTGGTTACAGACACAGAATTGAAAATTGCCTCAGTTCATATTCTGCTGTTCAAAAAAATGTCTTCTACAAAGCTTTAAAAGTGCTCACAGAGATTCACTCATCAGAAAGACCAAAACAAAAACAGGCAGCACTTTGGCACAGCCCAACTTTGTCATTTACTAAAGCATTAAGGTTAGTCTGTACTTTTGTGATGATACCATTCTGTGGAGTTATTTCAGTTTGTGTGCTGGTGTGGGTTAGGGTTGGTAGGTAAGCATGCAGCTGCTTGCTCACTCCCCTTTTGTGGGATGGGGAAGAGAATCAGAAGGGTAAAAGTGAGAAAATTTGTGGGTTGATTAGTATAGTTTCTTAGCATAGCAAAAGCTATGCACATAAGCACAGTAAAACAAAGAATTAATTGCCTGCTTCCCATTGCCAGGCAGATGTTTACCCATTTCCAGGAAAACAGGCCTTCAGCACATGTGTGTTACATGGAAGTCATTTGCCAAAATTCCCCTTCTTCCTCCTTCCCCCAGATTTTATTGCTAAACATGATGTCATATGGTGTGGAATATCCCTTTGGTCAGTTGGAGTCAGCTGATCTGGCAGTGCTTTGTGCATCCCCAGCCTCCTCTCTGACAGAGTAGCATCAAAACCAAAAAAGTTACTGCTGTAGAAGTACAGTTCAACAATAGCTAAAAATCCCTGTGTTATCAGCTCTTTTGGTCACAAATCCCAAACTCAGCCCCACGCAAACTAAATTTAACTCTATTTGAGCTTAAACTAATACAGTGCACACGAGGCAAAAGAAATCACTATAACAGAGTTGATTTTTTCTACTGCACCTCAGGTAGAAAAGAGCCCTCAGGTGTGGAGTGACTGAAGAAAGGAAAGAGGTAATGGGGTCATTGTTTCACAGAGTAAACAGAAACACTGGAGAAGGGGACAGAATTAGAAAAATGAAAAACAAAAAAGCTACAGAGCTTTTGGGATGTGGTAGAAACAAAAGTAAAATCATACTAAAATCACCTCTGTTTAGAAGTTGTGACTTTTTCCCTGTCAAGCCATATTTACCTTCAACAAAATAGAATACTTAAAGAAAATTTGCATTGCTAGAGGTACTTGTATTTATTTAGTATTTCAAAGTACCATGATTGCCTAGAAAATTTGTTTTGATTTAATGAACCTGAAAATGCTATATAATTTATAACTGACATTATTAAAAAAAAGAGGTTCTAGCCTTTTATTATAGAAAGCACTGACAAAGATACTTCAGAAAATCTTTGTATAAAGTATAAGTAGAAATGTGATTGAATAAAAATATATGAAGTCCAGATAGAGCATATACAAAATTAATAATCACAACATATTTGCTAAGCCCAAGGATGTATCCCCACCTTTCCATTTACTTACTATGAACCGCATTCATCAAGATCTGAGAGGACGCAGAACTTAATATAACACTTTTATGTTTATATTCCATACCTACTCTTTTGTAGGTTTTCAGACAATTCTGTATTTGCACTAGGGAATCAGAACTAGACCCCAAAATAAATGACATGAGTCATTGCCTACTTCCTGGGAATTATGGTACTTTATCACCTCTTCTAATGAGCCTGTTATTCCTTTCTTATTTCTAAATCAAAGTTTTAGAAGTTTAATCCTAATATAGACCACAGTTTGTATGCAAAATGTGTACATTCTTAAAAACATGTAATATTTAGCCTTGGAGATGTTACAGTCTATTGATCAAATCCATATTTAGACACGTGGATTTGACTTGATAAGGCATAACGACCCCTTTGGAGGTGTTACGGTCTGCTGTATTTAGGGACTGTTAAATATGTGGATTATTGAGACAATAGAGTGTAACAACTCCTCTGGAGCTGTTACACTTCATCATGTATATGAAGCTATTGCACATATATACAAACTTTGCCTGATAAAAACACTTCAGGAAGTCTTTGTAGGAAAAGTCACTAGTCATGCATAATCTCCTTTTGGCTGCCTATAGTTGGGCAATGGCTCCAGCATTGTATTGCTTTTTTCTAAAGGCAAGTAGTACTGGATTATGCTGCCATCAGTTTTTAACCAGCTTTTTGCTCCCTATGCATTCAGAATTAGAGATAGAACAACTGCATGGCAGGAGTCACACTGTCTGTTTCGCATGTGCACCGTGTTTCTCAGTCAATCACAAACCGAATCACCTTGTAAGATGTTTCTCAACTCCATTAAAAAAACCCAAACACTTTTCCAATGATTCTATATTCAATTATATTTTCTCCTTTCACTGAAAGTAGTCCTGACCACCTTTAAATTTAGAACAGGAATTAATTGGTCATAAGGGCTTTGTGGATTGTTTATAAATCTTTATGAATATGTGGTTTAGATTTCCAGGTAGTGATCTATTCTTATTTGCTTTTGTCTTTTAAGTAAAACTTCTTATATTTTCTTTTTTTGCCCTTTAGTTTCTTGTAGAAGAATATTTCTACCTAGTAAATAAGAGGTCAATGTTTACATTTCAGTCTGCTGTGAGACATAACAGAAACTGTAAGCATTTTCAGTTGGATCCTTATTTCTGTTGGTTAAATCTTAGTTCTACTTGTAATCAAAGGACAAATGCCTACTAATTAGGAAAAAAATAGCAATAACAACAGCAAATGACTAGATTTGGAAAGTTACTACTTTTATTATGATGTTGTCTCCACAGCCATTGTAGCAGGTTCTGTTCACTGTAACTTAAGAAAGGTCCTGCCCCCCATAACTCACTTACACTTAGGTAAAATGTAATGTAAGAATTTAAAATCTATCATAGAAAATCTGGAACTTTATAGAAAGGAGGAAAAGAAAGACACTGATTTACTTAAGGAACTGTTAGTGTGGTCTCACTTTCTTGCAAGAATATAGGCAATTTATTCAATTCAGTGGGAGTGTATTCCATCTGTCTAATGAAGACTCTGATTTCTACAAAGAGTCACTGGAATTGGGAAACTGTTTTTCCTGAGTATGTCATTCTGCTCAGTTGACAAACCTTTCCCTGGGGAGTTTCTGTGTTGCAGAAGGTCATGTTGCACAGAGACAACCTCTTTACAGATCCATCATTTTATAACAGATAAATGACTGGTATAAGTTAAATGCCCTAGAATAGGGAAAAGTTTCAGATACAAATCCCAGCAGTCCTCATAATTCTTAGAAAACAAATGTCCTTTATACTTTACTGCTCAATTTAGTAATCTACTTGTGGCTGTGCATAATATATATAAGCTATGGGGATTTTTTTTATATTGCATGTTCAAGGTTAGCTTCCTAAAGCCATTTTTAGAGTGTTTTATTCTGAAAAAAACTTTATTTGGAAAAAAAAAAATTGTTCCAAAGTTTTTTAAAACTTCAGTAATTTTGCAATTTCATTTTTAGGCTTAGGGCTTATCCTAGCTGAATGAAACATGCATCTTCATTTTATATCAACTGTAAAATTTCCTTAAAAATTTTGAAAGGAAAATAGGGACTCAAAATTTTTTTAAGCAGCTGCAATGCAGGAGCCTAAGTCCTACTGAACTAACTGAAAATTTTACCCCAAGGCAGACAAGCAGATTTGTGGCTGCGTACACAGTAACAGTCTATTTTCAGTGGAATTCAGCAGTTTTGTATCTTTCTCTAGCACTTTTTATGATAATTTGGACAATACAGGATTTCAGCTGATGTAATACTGCCCCCTTTTATTAGAATTGGAAAACATGCTGGGCTTCAAACAGTTTTGTAGCTGGAGAAATTCTGTTTATTTATGTTATTGCTTCCAATATTTGGAATTTCAGGCCAAGATAAGGTAAAGCATGACATCCATGTACATTTATAACAATGAATGGGGGGAAAACCAGTAATGATTCCAAGCAACCTTTTTGCAAGGCATACTGTGTGTTTTATGACTGGACTTCTGAGGCAGCATATCCCTTCAGGGAATTCCCTGCTATTTTTTCAAGAAGTTCAAGGTGGTGATGATTTTGGCTTTTGTATGAATTTCTTTGTCATATGTGCTTGCACTGCTTTTCTAAATCAGTGTTTTCAGAGGATAACAGTAGGGCAGAATGAGTATTGGCTTTGTTTTGTTTTGTTTTGTTTTTCTGTTGTGAGGTCTGATTAGGAATTAGATGCATCTTTGAATAGCATAATGTTTTTAATATCTCTGAGACACAGATAAAAATTGCAATGAATTTATGCTTTACAATTAGAACTTTAAATGTAATTTGAAATTAAATCCAAAGCAGAGCATGTTGGAAAAAAAAAATGTGTCTCCAACTATATCTTTTAAAGATAAATGTTTCATTTATAAACAAAGAAGGGAAACAACTAATCCGACTTTTGATATAACCCTGAAGCCTGTAATGCTTTTGTAGATATCTCAGGTAATAAAAACAGATTTAGAAATTGTACCCATACTTAGAGAAATGTTTTATCTGATCTCTATGTGCTTAGTGAGAAAGGTGATGGAAGTTGTAACTGCACATGCATGGAGGGGTCACATACAGCCATAACACTGGTACTCAGGTTATAAGAGTTATGGGAGGAAAATACCAGTGCTAACATTAGTCTCTGCAGAACACAGCTCCATTATCATGGCCAGGTTTATAATGGGAACCAGGTGCAGAAGGCTGTGGGTATAAAATCTTGTCAGATCCATTCCTCCAAGTCAGAAGATAGAAATATTAAAGCTGCTCATGAATTGTTAACTTTCTGTCTGTACGTAACAGATGATACAGCCTTTAACTGATCACATGCTATGGCTCAAATACTATTTACACCTAAATATTCACACTCATGCCTATCAATATATTTACTATTTTTTTCAGTCTTCCTTTGTATGCTGTGTATAGAAAGACATACAAGTAATGTATTTGAAATTTGCACATTAAAAATACATGTTCACTGAAACTGTTGAACTGACAGTGAAAAGACAAAAAGAAACAGTGCAAAATCTCTGGCATATGTAGGTCATCTAAATTTACAGATAAGTTAGCTTTGGCACCAGCTTGCTATGCATCCAGTTTACACCTATAGAAGAATTTGCTGCGCAGACCTTTGTTTTTAAGCATTTTGCTCAATTACCTGATTGTCCAAAATTGTCTGTATAAAATTGGTAGTTTGTGCATTTCAGTTCAAATGCATTAGATGTGCAGTTAAATGCTTAGTCCCTCAAATTATGTAGAGGCTGATTAAAATAAAATCTAAATTATTTTCTGTATTGATTAAATTATCAAAATTAATTGAGCAAAAAATATGCGATCTTTGTAAAGTATAAATCATGGAAACTTTATTGGAACATAAATTAAAAAAAAAAGTTTGACCAGCCCAATAATGATTACATATGTAAGAAATTAAAAGAAAATGTACCTAGACATAAACAACCTATAGGAAACATTATTATTTCAATAACTATATACCCATATGTTCAAAGGCATATGTGTCTATATACACACAAACATACACTACATAGTGAATAAATGTCCCATATTAGGTGAAGTTTTATTTTTTATGTCTTCAATCACAAGAGCACTTGGTAACAAAATACTGTTTTCAGGAAAGAAATCAGCGCAAACTTTCGTGATCAAGAGCTATTTTTGCATTTGAATATTGGCTGCTAGAGGTTTTGCCACTACTTATGCTTAACAGTATGCTTGCTAAACACAGTTATACTTTCTTATGTCTGTTTTCAGGGCTACTTGGATGGGTTGCTGAGCTGCAGGTTTTGGACAAATCAATAATAATGTTATTGATAATGATGATGATAGTAATAATGGAGATTTGCCCCCTTTCTTCTATTGCTTTTTCAGCACAGGAAAAAAAAGCCAGATACATTGCTTTTTCACTCACATGAGGTATTTCCTGTGAAAGGACAAAAACTTTGCCCCATTTTGGTCTTCCTTAAATTTCAGAGCAACAGAAAAGCCCAAAGGAACAGAATTAGATTAAAATATATCTCAAGCATGAATTTTGAAAAATTTGCACAAACCAACAAGGATATTTTTTTCCAGAAGATGATGTTCTGCCATAAAGGATAGTGTCTTTCTGATGACTGTAACAGCATAATGATCTTATCTTCCTGTATATAATACATTTCCCAAGCTACTCAGGAGAATTTACAGATATATACTGAAATTTATTCAATGTTTTTATTATGCTTCTCCACAAAACAATAAAGATAGGTTGAAAATTATTGTTCAAACATAAATTTGCTAGGACAGGAATATATTCATTGATTTAAATTGTTGGTCAGAATGGCAGCTGTACAATCCTATCATATCACTCCCTCAATTGTCCTGAACTACAGAATACATTTGCATATTATTTCACACTTAGATACAAGCAGAGACATCCGCAAAAGTTACTGCCATTTTTTTTCCAAGATCTGTGTATTCCTCTAAGCAAATTTGCAACACTAAATGCACTGCCAATATAACACTCTACTGCAGTAGATAAAGTACAGCAAGGATAAATTGGGATTGCTTTCTCTGATACTTCGTTACTTTATAAAATTAAAAATGTCTCCTGTTTCTCAAGTGTCATTGGGCTGCATCAATAGATATGATAAACTCAAATACACTCTTTGTTCTTGAGGAGTATTTTCTTAGCTGCCTGTTTTTGGGATTATACACTATTTTGTGCTGGTTTAGCTGTCTTATTTCAAACAAAAGAATAAGCATGCTAACAGGTAAAATTATCTTTTTTTATCTCATGAAAAGACTTGAGCCAATAATGCAAAACAGTGTTTGCAAATGTTTGGTTGAAATCTGATTAATGGAGTTTGACCATGCTTATTCCTTCCTTTGTTTTCTTTTCACAAATATTCATTCAAAAGAGTTTTTATATCTATGGATGTATTTACATATGAACGTGGACATTTGTGCACAATTAGGCATTTGCAATTTTTGCCCAAATTGCACAGGCCCTCTTAATAAGAAATGGAGGCTTTGATGCAGCACCCACTGACCAAAAGAGGAATGCAGTATCAGAGAGATCTTCCAGCCCCTGATAAAGTGTCAGTGCTAGATATAGATCTTTACATCAGCTCTCTGAACTCTGCAGCAATTTAATCTAGGGGTGTTGAACTCCTTACTGCACTATCCCTTACTACTGCCATCTTTTTCCTGCCTATGGTATGCCAGAGGCAGATTCATTGGTTTCTCTCTGGTGTTGAAGCTTTTGTATGCAGGAGCTGATAGATTGAATTAAAGGCTTTTCATTACCTGAGAGGTCTTAAAGCTGAGAGAATTCCCAGCTGCACCTTTCCTCCCCCCTTTCCCTCCCCCTCCTCCCGGTAATTTGAGGCAATGTTGCAATACTTATCATTGAGTAAGGCATTGAAAACAGTATCATTTGTTTTAGGTGACCAAGTGGAGCATAAACCACTAGCAGCAAACTATTGAGCAGTTAAGTGCATAGTTCATGCATAACTTTAAAAAGTTGAATTGTTAGAACACTGACACTCACACGTGTAGAAATAGCTGATCCTCTGGGGGTAGTATGAAAAGACAAGAAATAGTCTTTTTTTTTTTTTTATAAATTGTTCACTGCACATAGCTTGTCTGTCTGTAGTCACATAATGCTAACTCCATAAACAATTGGAAATATATAACAGGGTAATAAATGATACTCAACATCAGATTACTCATACTAAAATCTTGTTCAAGTCATAGTAAGCTGTTATAATACTACTTAAAACCTAAAGTATGCCTAACCCACAAGCTGAAATTGCCCAACTTACATCCTGAAAATCTACAGACAACAGTAATTTCCCAGTATTTCACTTTTATGCCTGTGGCCTCTAGCATAATGCAAATGCTTCTATAAGAAAGACTGGAAAAACATATCCAATTTCTGTTCTATTCCACTTGCTGACATTCATTAACTGAGGGAGCACATTGAGACAAGGTTTTGGAAAGATCTCCTCTCTGCCTCCACCCGTTCCAAAGCAAATTATTAAACAGCCAGTAAGAGAAGTGGACACTTGTGCTTTAATGTCAGACAGTGATGATCCGTAGCTGGGTGCATGATTTCACTGTTATCTTGTCCAGGGCTTCTTGAGAAAGCAGACAATGAATTCATTCCTATGTCCCTGGCATTTTCCTTACATCCTTGAGTTCAATTATGAAGTAACAATTTCATTGTATCCCTCCTATTTAGATGAACTGTCTTTTTATATACTTAGAGATTCTTGTCTAGTGCATCCCACTTTTACATGCTTGTTCCCTTCCATTTCTAAAGCACAAGAACACTCTTTGCTGTATTTTGGATGCCAGTACATTTGTATTACATTCTATTTAGAAGCCATCACTGGGAGGATGTGCATTAGAGCTCTACACAAAGTGAGTCACTGACACATCATGTACTGTAAAACTTCTTGGTCTGTCAAAGGTTCTGCAGTTTGCCAAAATGTATTCAGCTGCCAGCTTGCTGCCAGAATTCTGTTCCTTGCCTGATGCTACTCAAGCTCCTTGAATACTCATGAATAAGATTAGGTTGTATGGCTGCACTCTTCCTCCTAAGGGATTCCCCTTTATCAAGGGATTACCTGCATGACCTTTGCATAACTCCTGTGTTTTATTCTTCAATGTCGCACTATATCTTTACAAATCATTACTATATCATTACAAATGTTGCATTGATGAAGTGTATATCAACTCTTCATTCAAAAATAACTCAAAACTTTATTTTTCCTCTTTCATTGCAAGGAACAGGCTGAATTAGAATATTCACATTTATAGACTGACACTGTGTAGTCCAGGATACCTGTCAGTCCTCTGCACTTACTAGCATGCTCTACTATGCAGGGTTTCCATTCCATTCAGTCCAAAAGTCATCCATAGTTTATTGATGTGTACTCACTAGCAGGGGCAGGCAAAAGTAATGAATTGCAGTATGGGAAATTTGTATTGAATATGTGAGTTATCCTACAAGGGAAGCTGGTGAAGTGTACTGTAGCTACAGTCAAATCAAAAGTGAGCAATTCAGATCTATATAAGATCCTATAAGGCTGAAGCCAGCCTGCACAAACCCTGTGAGACTTAGCTATCAGCCAGAATCAGCCAAGAGCTCAGCTGCTCCTGGCTGGTAGGGAGGAGGGTTACTCCCCAAGAATTCACATAGTAGGAATTCACAGGACTCTGCAGGTGCGTGGAAACAGCCAGGATAAGTTACTATAAACATGTGACTTGTGAGATATGGGGTTCTAACCAATTGAAGTTTCTAGCGTGGTGGTGTGTAACTCTTTTTAGCCAATAAGCTGTAGTTCTAACCCTATATAAACCGTGTGCTATGTGTAATAAAATGTCTTCACTATGAATCTCATAGGTTTGTTGTGTGAAGTCCTTTCTCTCCACCGAAGTTTGTTTCCTTTAGTGTACTACTCTCTTGTTTTATTGTGATTTCCGATATCCCCTTCCATGCCATGTCACTGTAGCTACCATATATGTTATGAGAACATAAGGAATCAGTTAAAATGGGGGGAAAGCACTCAATTTCCATTTTGTGACCCCGTTTAAGTTCTCCTAATATAAAGTTTTGTTATGTTAGGGATGCATTTCAGCAGATATGGCACTGTGAGTCAGGGCCTGCATTATTTAATCATTCCTCAACTGTTCTGAGTTTTCACTGCTGTAGTATTAGAAATGCTCCTAAAGTGGTACAGACTGGTGTTTAGGTAGTGGAAGTTCTCTTATCACAAGAAAGGGGGGGAAATTTTCTTTCAGTGTTTGCAATGATTTACTAGCTCAAGTCTTTCCTTTCTTCCTTGCTGCTGGTCTTCCCTGCTGCTTAACCTTACCCTGCCTTTGCTGGGGCTCTTGTAGTGTCTCATGAAAACATCCCCATTGCTTGGGCCCACACTAAGATGAGTGTCACAGCTTTATTACCTAATAGAATAACACACAATTTTTACATTTGAATTTCCACTAACTTCTTACACTGTGAAGAGATAGTATTATTTCACTTATTTTTGTGATTTTGTGGATATATTCTCTGTACAACTGTGTCTTTGTTGCTAAATCTACCTTGCATTTGAGTTCACAGCTAAGCTAAATACTGACCATTTTCCATAGGCAAAATACACAACTTACCACATTTTTGATTGCTCAGTGTAGCAAAGGAGTAGAGATAAAATTCAGAACTACACTGTGAGTTAATCAGTCACATTTTTTTCTTTAAGAATTCTATTTTGTAACTGATGACAGAACTCCTTTAAGATCAGACTGTTTTAGGCTGTGCTTTGATACAAACCAAACAGTTTTGGTTCCTGACATGAAGATCTTTAATAGATTTGAAAGGCAAGAGCTATCTCGGTTCAGCACACTGCCTCTCCAGTGCAAAGTGATTCTCAGCACCTTTGGCTGCAGCTCAGTGCCTGCTCAAGGATGTAACTAGTTGAGCAATTCTGCACAGCTGTAAAACATGGCTTTGAAAGCAAGAAGTCCCCCTTCCTCTTTTACTAAACTGAAACATTTTACTGTGTGAGTTTACAGCATGACCCCACAAATAGCTGAATTGGAAGAGTTTAAGTATTGTGGACTGTTTGTGTCGGGGTCCAGTAGGTTGGAGGGTGAAGGATAGGACAGAACTACACTGCTGCATGTAATGTCTGTGAAAATGCACTTTAAATGTAACACAGAGTAGAAAATGAGAGTAAGGGAGAGTATCTCAACAGAGCAGAGATAGGAATGTGAATATCCTATAGTTTAAATGGTGGATTTACAAGCAGATAGCTCCAGAGTATATAGCTCTTTCCTTCCTTTTGGCATCATCCCTTTCAGTTCTCCCAATATATAATCATTTGAAATTCCTCTTATGTCTCTGTTTCTAAACCCTAAGAAGCAGCAAACCTGAGCCTTGCTGTTTGCATTCTTCTGATATCAAAGACTCCTGTCCCACTGGGGCCCTTAGCCATAGGAGAGGTTTGAGGGAGCAGGAAGAGATGTTTTTCCTTCTCAGCTGCTGCACCAGATTGGAGGGTGGGAAGGGGAGAGGGAGCAGACAGAGTTTTTAATATTCAAAATGGAGGCTGGGATGTGACTGATGCCTGAGTTTGAAGTACTGCTGCTTATCACTGCTTTTCTTAGCTGATATAACAGTGGGATTGGAGCTGAGTGGAGGTTGGTACCCGAGGATGAGGAGTGCCCATCCTCTCAGAGAGAACCTTGTTCTGACTGGTTTTGCAGAAGCCCACACCCTAGAGATATCTTGTATGATAGAGAGAGCAGTAAAAAGATACGTTTAAAATCTGTGTTACAGATTTTCAGGAAGTGTTTATTTATTCTTCATATAAGCTGAGCAGTAGAATTAGCTAAACAGAGATGGATTTAGAGATCAGCACAATGCAGCAAGATTAAAAAACCCTTTTCACCTGAATTAATGAATTTCAGACTGCTTTTCATAAACTAGTTTTTCGGAAGTCATCTGTGAAGCCTTGTATAAAGAATTTTTAAAGGTAACTTAATGGGATGGAGAAAAGGTTTAAAATTATCTACAGGGGCTGTTGCAGGAGATATTAAATATTGATTTATCTTGGAGTAAGAATCATACTAAAGAGTGAGGCTTGTAGTCAGATCAATTTATTTAGAATACAAACTATATGGCTGTATTTAGTACTATGTCAACATGAATCCTAAACAAGTAGATGTGAAAGGCTGGTCATTTAATCTAAATCAATTGACTTTCCATATCTTCAATTAAAAAAAAAAAGTCTTAACCATTCAAACTGAACTGCTCCTAAATGTTTCAGGTGGTTTATCTGAAAAAATGCTTCATGTAGTCAGTCCTACTATATCATAACCCTCCTCTGTGCATCTTGTTGTTAATAGGAACAAAAATCCACAGTCCAAGGATCTTCCAAATCTTAAGTTTTTAATACTTCAAACTCTCTTGAAAACCCAATGATAATCGTTCAAGCAATCTGGCAAATAACACTAAGCAATTTTCTGCTACTTGCCACTGCTACTACACTGCCAAGCTTCTGGTCATAATATAAAAGTTGGCTCAGATTGTTCTTAACCATCTAAATCTGATTATGTTCCCTTTTCAGGCATAAATAGATACCAGTATGCCAGCTAGTGGTACTGTCTAAAATATTTTTCACTATGTATAATTGTACATAGGACTCCAGTAGGCTACCTTTTATCGAAGTGTGACATTAAAGCAGGATGTCTCAGATAATTTAAGTGTTATATTTGCTTTTGTTTGTACTGTTTTCTTTAAACATATTCATTAGACAAGAGCAGAGCTTTTAATGTTCCATGACTGAAAAATCAATCAAACAGATTTATGGCAGAAGCAGTGTGGCATAACAGCCAGTGGACTGGCCTAATGTTCAGAAGTCCTGGGTTGAGTTCCCAGCTTAATCATTGACTTTCTGGGTAACCAGAAGATATTTTCCCCTCTCTGTGCCTGAAGATACTGTTATCAACCTCCTTATAAAAATTATTTGGGTACTACTAATGCACAGTGGTAGGTATTACAATTGTCTACATATACTGATTCCGTCCCCAGAACATTATTCTATTTCCTCCGAGACATAGCTAGAAAATATGATCACAGTTATAAAATATACAAAGAAGAAAGGAAAGTATGAGGCAGGAAGTTCCCTCTTACTCACAAATTGTATTTGTCCACAGAGCAGCAAAAAAATCTTCCACTGGAATGAGATGCTAGAATGTTCCTTCAGTGAATCTCATGAATTTTTCCATATATTTCAACTAGAGTGGGTGAACAAGAACAGGGAAAAAGAGAGAAAAAGTGCATTTTGAATGCAGAGAGATGTAGCAGGACCCACTTTTCCTTTATCCTGAAGATGAGGTCAAAAGTAGTCTTAAGTGAGATATATGTGTGAAGTCCGTAGGTGAAACTACTACTTTTGAAACACCCATTCAAGGTTGATTGTTAAAGTATAAAAGCATTTTCTAAATTGTCATTGTTGTCTTGAACTGAAGAGTACTTAATGGATATTTTCTGTGGGAAACTTGAAACAAATTTTTCACAATAGAAACAAAACAAGGTTTATAAAGGCATTCTACTTTAAATTAAAAGCTAGAGAACGGATTTTTTGCCAGTAGCATTAGCTGTAGATGACTAGCAGTTTTGTCTTTGTACATTGCAGCAGTAAAACCACATGATTATTTTCCACCCATAGGTAGTAATTTTGCATTTAAGATAATTTCAGGTGCAAGGGTTCCTGTATTCTGCATGAAAAAAACCTGTGTAGTCTTCAGTTATCCATTTAAAGTATTCTTCCTCTTGTATGATTTTGATTCATACTTCCTGCACGGAAGAGCTACTCCCCAGAGATGTAAATCTCGCCCATTTTCCAGTAAGTATATATTTGCCTGTATTTGCATGTCAGATATCTCAGATGGAACCTTTATCAGTTGCTCTTTTTTTGTTTGATTTGGTAAATGAGCAACCTGGTCTAGTGCAAGGTGTCCCTGCCCGTGGCAGCGGTGCTGGTACTAAATGATCTTTAAGATCCCTTCCAACCCAAACCATTCTATGGTTCTATGCAATTATCATGTTCATAAATCCTGTTTGGGCTGCTTTTTGCTTGAGAATAAATTTTAAAAACATAAATTACGAGCCACTTAATTCTGATTTCATTTGAAAGATAAGTAAGTAAATATAGATATTTCACTGATGCAGAGCTATGCCTTTGCATTCAGCCAGGATATTGTTAATGCAAAGTCTTGTCCACTTGCATGGATCCTACAGGACGGGTGTCTTGGCTTTGTATTGTTTTACTCCTAAACAAGAATAATTGTTCTTCATACCAGAAGACCTTCCCCTTAGCCATCTCAAAGGGAAAAAGGATTAATCAATAAAAAGGGGAAAAAGTCTTTTTCAGCCTGGAAAGAACTAGTTTAATTTTTATTCTCAGATTCCACGTAAACATATAAGAACTCCGCGCTTTGGCCCTGATTCATTCAGGTGCATTAGTCCATTCTTAATGTATTCCCCTGTAGTGAAGTACTGACTATCTATGTCCTTGAGGTCTCTGCTGGACTGGAGTGAAAGTATTTGGCACCTTACAAGGGTAACACCTATATGAGGCTGCAAGAATTTG
>VWZD01012805.1:4085-31130 GCA_013396695.1 Sakesphorus luctuosus | reverse complement strand
TTCCTTTAAACTAGGACACCTGAAATTCTCAGTGACAAAAGTTTACCCAACACTTCCACTTTAAATTAATTTTAATCAGGTGGGCTACTCCAAAACCAGTTTCCTATATGACAGTAAGCCTTAGTACAGTCCAAGCTCCTGTTTGATTCAGACTATATCTAAAAGAATGGCAAGCAGTGGCAGCAGTCTGGCTTAGGTCAGCATCACTGGGGAAAGAAAAGAAGTCTGGTGTCTTTAAGTTTTAGCTATGAATACTTGAAACCACTATAACACAGATGAAGTCGGTGCTTTTCAAAAACAGTGTGGTAACTCACACATTCCACAAAGAAAGAAAATAGATCTGTGGCTTTCTACTGATTTTTTTTACAAGAGAGAAGCCAGAACCTTGAACAATCCTTCTCTAGGTCAGCATACAGAAGTACTGCCTCTCATGATTCTCCTCTTTCCTAGATTGTCAGGCATCTCAAGGCTGCATTGTATTTCTCTAGGGATTCAATGCCTTCATAAAGCATTTAGAGGTTGTAGACAAATTAGAAATTACTGCTACCAAATTAATTTTTCACTTTCAATCTCTTATTCCTATCTCTTCTCTGTGAAAATATAAAAATAAATGGAGCTGCAGATGAACAATGATGTCTCTATAACAGTAGTCAAAAGTGTCGGAGTTAGCCAGTGGATTGTTTTGGGGTTTTTTCTGCAGTTTGCATTGTCTTTCTTTTGTATAATATAAGAAGCTTGCTACTTCAGGTTTGGGGGTTTTTTCTCTCCCTCCTTTTCCCTTGGCTGGGGAGGGGGGACCCTTTCTCTCTGTATTGGTCAGTTGGCATTTTGTCAGCTCAACCCAAGACACCAACCTGCAGTAGAAACCTAAAGAAGGAAATACAAACATTTTACATTTGCAGTTCATTGAGCAGTTCATTACAAAGTATGTTCATCAGCTACAGCCACAGACACATTGACTTCCGGCCTAGTGCTACTACAAAGCTGAGAAAACCTAAGAGTTTACACTGCTACAGCAAAGGAAATCACAACCCAGATGTACTGAGCAAAATGGTGGGAATATGACTCTGTTAACACTTTTGCTAATTCTGACTTATGCTCTATTCTGTCATGTTGACTTTCTACATATATTATTAATTCAAGGATTAAACGCTGTTCCCTTAAGTACTCATAGAAGGCCAAACTTTGGTGTAAAGGTGATATAAAATCAAGCAAGCATCTAATTCATCCTGTGAAAAGAGATGTAATTATCTACCAAAGCCCAGTCACCAGCTTGCATAATCAGAAAAATCAAGTATAATACTACACCTTTTCAGCTCGGCATCACAAAGTACAGGTAAAAACTCAAGTTGCTCCCAGCAAATAACACAGAATCGTAGTGTGGGTAGCATTAGAAGGGACCCTAATATATCATTTAGTCCAACTCTGCAGCCTTAGGCAAGGACTTCTTTCACCAGATCAGGTTGCTTGAAGCCCTTTCTAACCTGACCCTAAAGACTTCTAGGAATGGGGATTCTGCTTCTCCGGGCAACCTGTTCCAGTGTCTCACCACCCTCCTCATAAAAATTGTCTTCCTTATGTCCATCTAAATTTACTTTTTTTCAATTTCAGAAAGTCTTTATCTTTCTGCTAGGTTGTCTCCTTTATATATTGAAAAACTGCTGTAAAGTGTCTCTGGAGTCTTCTCTTTTAGAGTCCTGAATAACCCCAACTCTCACAGCCTTTCTTCACTGGAGAGCTACTCCAGTGCCTCTGATCATTTTTGTGGCCTTCAACTGGCCCATGTCTTTCTTGTACTGGGGACGCCAGAGCTCGACATAGGTGGGGTTATATGAGAGCAGAGGGGAAGAACTACTTCCTGAACCTGCTGGTCACACTCATTTTGATGCAGGCCAGGATATGATAACTTTCTACTCTACAAGTGCAAATTGCTAGCTCATACCTAGTTTTTCATCTAACAGTGTTACGAAATCTTTCTCTTCAGGACTGTTGTCAAACCATTCACCTCTCAACCTCTACTGATACTAGTGACAGCCCTGACCCAGGTATAGAACCTTTCACCTGGCCTGTTGCCAGCTTGGTGTATCTACAAACTTCCTGAGAGTGCATTCAATCTTACTGTGTATATTAATAAAGATATTGAGCACTATTTGTCCCAATATGGACCCTTGAGAGTCATGACTCAGTACTTGCTTCTATTTGGACATTATGCTATTGGATTAGTGCCTACATCTGGTAGTACCCTCAAGATTCTAGGATGCATCTCGTTCAGTCCTATAAACTTGTATAGTTTTAGTTTCCTCAGATGGTCTTGAGCCTGATCTCTCACAGTATGTGAGACTTCATTCCTCCAGTTCTTCCCTTGACATGCAGGAACTTGATAGCAGCAGGAAGAGCAATTATCAGTGAAAACTCAGGCAATGCAGTTCTTTAATGCCTTGGTGTCTCCATTTCAGTTGTCTCATTGATAAGGTGTGTGTGGAGGTGTCGAGTATACAATTTCTTTTGTCTTTCTTTTCTGAATAATATACCTGTGGAAGCCCCCATTATTTCTCACATCCCTTGTAAAATTTAGCTTCAGCAGTGACTTAGCTTTCCTGATCCCACCTGTCCTTACACTCAACACATATCCCTCTATTATTCCTGGGATGCAAGTGCCTGCTTCCACTGCCTATGCATTTCCTTCATCTTTCAGCCTAATCAGAAGGCTCTGTCTCAGACATGATGGTGTTCCACCTTCCCTGACTGATTTCTTGCACATGGGAATCAAGAGTTCCAGTGCCATAAGAAAAATGGCAATAATTTGTGTCAGCTCTCTTCTGCTCCTTTATCCCTGACAGAAGTTTCTCAGGATGTCCCAGACACTAGTTCCTTAAATAACAAAAAGTTCACTTTCCTAAGGTTTAGGTTTAGTCCTTCTCCTAAGAGTCTTGACTATACTTTTCATCTGGCACATACACCTTGAGAACACAAATTCCACCATACCACGATCACTGCAGCTCAGGCTACTGCCAGTCTAGACTCCCCCAATAAATTTCTCTGCACTGGTGAGCAACAGGTTCAGTAATGCGTATCCTCTGGTTGAGCTTCCTATCATGTGCATTAAGTTGTTTATGCAAAAAAACATACAGTAGAGCACACTTGCACAAACACTTCCACAACTGTTACACCAAACATGAAGAGAACTTCTGAGAACAAAAGCTGGTCTGTTTTTCACTCGTAACAGCTGTTTTAATTATATACTAAAATCTCCCCACAGCTTTTCTCTTTTTTTTAACTACATGACTTCATAAAGAGACAGAGGCTATTTTTCAAGCAGATGTTTAAAATTAAAAATGTACGATCTTACTTTGAGGCCCATATATAATTAAGATTTCACCTTCAGTTCATACCACACCAATCATGTAAAAGCAGTAAATACAAGTACAGTCAGCTGTGAGCTTCACCAGCAGCACCTTTTAATGGCTTACATGCATTACAGAAGTTATTGGGAAAATATTTTTCCCAATCAGCTCTCATTTTCACCTAAGTTTTCCCTGCTTGTCATCTACCATTTGTGACATTCTGAAAGCATCTGCACTACAGAGAATGGGAGATCTTGTCCAGTGTGAATTAATTAGGGTATTTAAAAGCAATGTGTTTTCTTTCAAACTGTTATGGGCTTTTTCAAGTGCAGGACACAAATACAAAGCAAACAGCAAGGCCTGAAGAACTCTGCAAATCAGGTACCTGAAAAGATTGCAAGGAGTCAATAGATTCACACAGTGAGGGAGGAATGCCACACAAGAAGTTATTCCTGATTTTATAGATTCAAACTATACCTATCACTTTTCACTACCATTTCCGTCCTTTTTTGGTAACAAACTCCTTAAAACAAAGGATCTTGAAAGAAATACTCCTGAAAGAAATACTGCTGAGAGATTTGGAATTACATACTAAGATTCATTAAAACAATCTACATCTTGAGAGTAGTGTTCCTGAGGTATTTTGAACTGGATATTAAGATTCAGAAAATATATTCTTCTCTACTTCATTTTTACCTTTTCAAATCATTGGCAGCCTAAAGCCAGACATGAGATACACATTGTGTTAAACGTCTCAACCAGTTAATGAATAAATCTTCTGATTTTGGTTTCACTGTTTTAACAACAGCAATGTACAGACACACACACACATGCAGCAACTAGGAAGACAGGAAAAGCACAAAGAAAACTGACTATCTTTTCCTTATAGTCTGAGGATATTTATAGGTGATGAAGCAGTGTAGTTGAAATAAAAACTTCTCATTATTTTTCATTACTTATTTCTACAACTTTCTATTTCAGAATTACAAGACAGTTTTTACTGTGCTTTCTACTCTGACACAGGTCTGCAGCTAAGCTATAGATAGCACTCCTATTTTTTTTCCCTTAATGTGGAATAATTAATTCAGCACTACATATGCTTATTATGCTCTTGCTAACAACATACAAGGACCTCATCTTGTGAGCTGCAAATCTCAATGCAAACAAAAAGTGAGGGAGAAGAGCAGACTGACAGTTCTGAAAAACTCACTGTTCAGCCAACAGGTAGGCAGGTAGCAAGTGATCATCACTAAAAGTCACAAAAAAGCTCTTATGCTGCTGGGTCAGATGGGACCTGACAGTATTCAGGCAGATGTTTCTCCTATACACAGAAGGCCCAGAACTTGCCCCAAACAGTTCAGTGAACAATTTATTTTATCATTTACATCCTAGAAAGTTAGTTGCAGTGTAACTTTAGAAGCCATAGTCCCCCAAGACAATGGGACTTCTTAGGGGATAAAACAGTCACTGCTTATTTGACAATTACTAAACCATAGTAATACAGCAAAATAACAGAAATTCCAGTCAAACTCTCATCTCATTCTATATTCATATTCCTAACCCTGCTTTAGACTACAATATTTGTTTACACTCTCCCATTGTTTCAAAGTTACAACTGCTTTCAGAAAGCAGATTTCTAAAGATTGCTTTTCTTCTTGTTCAGTTCTTGAAGCCCAACATCTTTGCATACAATCACCAATGCTTAGCAGATACCATAAGTCAAATTATTTCTTCTCTGGGTTAATTGCAGTGTTTGTCCATGAAATACCTAGGATTTGTTCCTGCTTCAGTAAGTTTCTGAGGCATTCACGGCACCACCTGTAGTTTAAATTAAAATTTATGGAAGCAGCTAGTCAATTAGGTATGAGATGCCTACTTATGGAGGAAAAAAACATTACAAAAAGAACCCCCCAAAACCCACAAAAATAAAAGAGACAGTGAGAGTCAGAATACCCTTGACAATGTGGCATTTGGTCCCTGATTTTGTACCTTAATGCTCCTCCTGTCTGAAATGCAACTCTCCACCTGAAGAGTGATGTGAAAAAACTGTTAAGTTTTCTCAATCAATGTTAAGTGACTGACAGCATTATTTAGCAGAGGCTTTTACAATAGTTTGCATAAATCCAAAGCATTTCTGAAAAAAAAAGATTATATTGTTACATAGTTACAGTTCAGTGCTTGTTAAGCCATTTCTAGTTTTTACTCAGAGATTTTTAAGGCCCCTTTCCTGCTAAAGGTTCTTATACAGTCCTTGAAATGTAATGATACACTGTAACAACCCAGGACTTGTCTGAATAATGAGACATCAAGGCTGGGATTGCTACTGGAAAGAGTTATGTAACCACCTATGTTTTGTGCACCTGTAGTGACAATATATTAGATGTGACGATAATGTTTTACACATGCCATGTTCAAAACATTAAATAAGTGTCATCTTTGTAGCATTTGCATTGATCACTCTTGGAAAGGACTCTCCAGAAGACATTGAGTTCATATTAACACGAGTGTATGCAAGAAATTCTCACAGGGACACTGGCAAGATTTTTTTCTAAACTAACACACTGCAGCTCTTAAGATTGTATCCAGCTAATTAAAAGCTAAAACTCTGGCTATCTAATCGTACTAACCACGTTGAGCTGATGAATGCTGTTCTGCAAACAAGAAATTCTGTGCATCAGAGAAGAAGCCACTTAAAAACCTGAATCACTTTTTGTTTACAATTTTTCAGATTAACATTCACACACTGCCCCATCGAAAAGTCAAAATGCTCAAGGCCAATGTCGAATCACCAGAGGTTGAATTTAACAAGTCTTATGCTGCTCCCATGTGGGCATGCCTGGGAAGTACAGGTAGGGAAATTTGGAAATTTTAGGGATGGTTCTGTCATTGAAAAGCTGGCATGCTGACTCATAAGAAAGAGACAAGAACACTTCACCTGGATACTTGGGTGTGTTATTTTTCATTGTACCCACTTACAAAGTACACATTTTTTCAACACATTACAGAACACAGACCAGAATTAGGATGTCTTTCAGTGGACAACAGAGTTTTTCACTACCACAATAACTTAATATTTTAATATGCCCTGGTGTAGCCAGACAGGACATAAGGAATTTTTAGAAGTACTCAGCGAGGGCTCAATGTGGTTCCCACTGAAACCAGTGTAAATTTCAAAGTCAAAATGTTGTTAAAAGTACTTGAAAAACACTGCCATAAAATGTACACAAAAATCATACTGCACTACCAGGTATCTGGACTGGAAGTCATACTCAGTATGCCATATTTATTTAATCTCCTGTCTCTCAGTATCCCATCATCCTGTTACCTGTCTTAAGATTCACCTTCCTCTTTTCTCTCACATTCCATAATTATGAAATTTGTGAATGTCCTAGTCTTTCTTACTCATTTTGTTCCATTATCCATTGTTCCATTTACAATGTACTGAATTTTTAAAATTTATTCAATTTTTTTAAACATCATTTAACCTGACTTTGAAACATATCAGATGCAGTACATTTCATATACTTTAGTAGTCTAAGATAAATAACTAATAAAATAATTCCTTGTGAAAGACCAATTTGGAGTTATTTTATTTAAATAAATCCCAGTGTTTTTTAAATGGGAACTGCAAGAAAGTTCAGACTGATCACAATGAGCTAGAAAAATGTAGTACTAGCCATCTATAACTTATTTTGTTAGGGAAAGTAAAGAGGAAGAATTTTAATGTCTGGCCACAAATATCTAGAACTGCTGCAGAACAGTTCTTTCAGAGTAGGGAAGAACTTTTAAACATTTGTGCCCTCAAATTTTGTCATTTTCTAATTCATTAATCTTTCAGAATTATCATTTCAGAAGACAGAAAAATCTAGTTGACAGAGGATATTTTTTTCCTGTTTGATTACACAACACTATCAACTAACTAAATTAACTTCATAAATCTTTGCAGCAGGATTTCCAATATTGGCTAGTATGCCATGTCTACTCATTTGTTTTCATTTTTTCCAAAACAGGAGCTAGCTTTTCTAAGTATTTTATATGGACGAAGACACAAAAGAACCAAGATACAACCAGTTTGGGAATTGGAGTTTCAAACTGCAATACCTACAGAACAGCTTTTTGTCTCGCTGTAACCACTCCCAGACAGCTTATTAATACAACATCAAATTAGTCCACTTTTTTTTTTAACAGTGAAATTAAGCATATGGACTGACACTTCATCACTATATTTTATAAAACTTTACTATTAAAATATTGTGAAACAAAACTACATAAGAATCTACTCTTTAAACCACATTCACTTATAGTGTACCCATTCACTTATAATTTTTCCAATAAAAAAATCTACCATTTTGATAAGCTATAAATATTGAAATCCATGCAGCTATATAAGACAACAGAGGTTGGGATAAAAGAAACCAAACAACCAAGAACACTAGTGTGGGGTGATGGCCCCTGATAAGGCCTGATGGGTTGAGGAAGACGCCTCAGCCCCTGGAGGGGTGCTGCAGCAGAGAACAAAAAGCTTTCAAACTGGTGAGATTAACAAAGGGTGGAGTGTTAAGAAATAGCACGGCCCTCCTTTGCGATATCTTCCATGACTGCTCAAAGGAGCCACCTCCCCTTATGCATCTGTATCACCTCACCAAAAGATTGGCTTTTAATCACACAAACCACATGAAAGAAAAAAAAAGGTATAAAAAGTGTTTGGAGTTTAAACTCCAGTAGGAGAGGGGAAAATGCCAGCGTCTCTGTGAGGGTAACTGCTGCAGCTTGTGCTGTCTCCTACTCCTCCTGGAACAATGTAGGGGTGACAAGACCATGTGCTTTCTATTGTTTCTAACTGTACTTTCTTTACTTTCTCCCTTTATACATTCTATCTTACATCTTATGCTAACAGCTACTTTGATTCTTACTTTATAACCATTTCCTTTACTAAATGTGTTTTGCTATTTTAATACTAATATCAGTAACTTGCTTCACACTTTGCTACTTTATATTGGTTATTGCTTTTTGCTATTCTTACTTGATAAGACCAGCTCTGTTTTGCAACTACAGTAACTTGCTTTACTTTCAAGGTGCAGTTTCTTTTTCTACATGTGTGTTGATAAAAAGCAGGTCTGTTCTTTCTTTTAGTTTTGTGTTACAGAGAGAGTGATGTGCAAGATATTTTATTGTCCTCTGTTATTGAGAGAGTGTCTAGACAAGTGTTTTAGGTGGTTGTGGTTTTAGTTAGTAGTTCTTTGTTGCTAGTTTCTGTCTGTTGTGAAAATGGGATACATTGCTGCATTGTAACTTGAGTTTAGTGTGTTTGTCTCCATAGAATGTATTTTGTGCTGGTTTTCTTTTGGGGGTCTTTTACTACCAATTAAATACAATCTTGCAGCTGAACGTTATCACCGGCAAAGCGGAACCCACAATAACTGTCACATATTTGTATTACAAATGTTATTTCGGGAGCTGTTGTGAGAAAAGTTCTTTTCTGGCTTAAGTGTGGCTTCATATTAGAAGTCAGAAACCCTTCCAACCTGTGGGCTGTCTGTTAGTTGACAGACAGTGTTGGGAATATAAGGCTATATATTTTAAACCAATCAAGCACCTGAGATGGGCACCAGCTCACATAGCTGTAGGCAACACATTGCACCATTTTCATTTGTCTTTTTCAATCATCATCAACTATCTGAACCCAACAACATTTTCAGTGTCAGTATAGTTTTGCCATATCAAGGTCTATCAGATGAGAAAACAAGCAAAAATTTCTTGGTAACAAGGCTGTAAACTGCACTATTGTCTGAGTTCATACAGGAATTAACAGTGGCTGACTAACATCCCAAAACAGTTGCCATTCATCAGGGAATACAATGGGGGTAGGAGACATTATCCATGATTCTCTTACAATTTTTGTCCTGTAAAACAAGAAACAATCATGAATTTTTCAATACAAAATATTCAGTCTGTTCATAACAGCATAACCGTACTAATTCTTCTTTGTTCCATTTCTTTGGGGTTTTTTTCTGGTTTTTTTTTCTGGGTTTGAAAGAAATGTGTTCCACATTTTCATTGTTTCCAGACATGGATTTCTAATTAATTGTGGCTAACAATGAGCAGCTTAATATGGTATTTCTCATAGCCTCAAGAGATAAGAAGTAAGAGATGTCATAAATTCTATACAAACCTATAAAGTCTGATAGATGCAAATATATATTTGCATTTAAATTTCAAAATCACAAGATTTCAGATACAACCAACTCTTCTCTCTCCTGGTTTTTATTTCAATTCTGCAACTTTGACTTTTGGGGCGTTTCCATCACTTTATTTTGAACATTCTTAGCAAATGTTTATGTTGCTGCTAATGGAACCGCACAATAATATTGGAAAGGACCTTTCAAGACTGTCTAGTCCACTTTCCTACTCAGACTAGAGCCAACTTGGAAGTCAGATCCACATTCCTTACAATCTTGTCTAGTCAGGCATTGAGCATCTCCAGTCTCCACAGCCCCTCTGAGCAACATTCTTGAGCATTTAACCTTCCTCACTGAAATCTTTCCTAATATTCCTATTCATAATTTCACCTAATGCAACATCACCCCATTGATTCTTACCCTTTCCCTCTGCACCTCCAGAAGCCTGTACTCTCTACAATCACCCATTAAAAAATTGAAAAGAGTAAGCTCCCTCCAAGTCACTCCTTCTCCAAGATAGAACAACCCAGTTTCTGAGACTCTGTTTGAGTACCATGGGCTTCAGCAACCATCTCAGTGGCTTACCCCTGGAGTCTTTCCAGTATGTCTGCATCTTTTCTTTACTAATGAGCCTAAGCTGCACACAGCACTCCAGGCACCATCTCATGAGTGCTGAATTGAAGAGATTAATGAATTCCCTCAATCAAGCTGTTCTTAATGCTGCACAGGGTGGGCTTAGCCTTCACTGCTGCAAGGACATGCTGCTGATTTCTGTTCAACTTCTTCTCCACCAAAATTCCCAGATCTTGCTTTTCAAGGCAGCTTTCTAGACAGTCAATCCCCATTGTATCTGCTGCATAAGACTGGTCCCTTCCAAGTGCAGGACTCAGCATTTCTGCTGGACTTCAAAAGGTCAACATCAGTCTGCTTCTTCAACCTGTTGTGCCTTTGAATATCAGTTCTGACCTCCAGCTTATCAATCATTCCCCACCCCAATGTGATGTCATCTGTGGACTTCCTAAGGCTGTGCTCCATCCAATTTTCTAGGTGATTGATGAAGTCAGTAAATGTCAGCAATACAAAACCCTGAGGAATGTAATGCCTACAGCCACTATTTGAATTCCTACTCTTCAAACCCATCCGTCCAGCCAGTTTTGCACTCACATGGAGTTCTACCTTTCCTTCAGCTACAAAGAGGCTGTGTCAAATGTTTTGCTTCCTACATGCCCACACTGTCAATCACATCATTGTAGAAAGCAATCAAGTTGGTCAGGCACAATTTGACCAGGTAATTCTGTGCTTGCTTTTCACTATCACCTTTTCCTGATGGGTCTGGAAACTATTTCAGGAAGACTGGCTCCAGTGATCTCCCTAGGGACTTTGATTAGGCTTGAAATTCCCTAAATCCACCTTATCTTTCTTTAGGATAGCTGTGATGCTTGCTTTCTTGCAGTCATAAAGTACTTCACCCAGGCATCAAGCCTGTTTGAATGTCACAGAGAGAGGTTTCACGATGACATGCAGCATTGGAGCATCCCACTTAGTCCTATGAACTTCTGTGTAAGTTGATTGTTTAAGAAGTCTTTAACTCAATCTTCCTTTACCATGGCCCACACTTGGCCTCTGTGTACACAGGCTTAGGCAAACTGACAGCAGACCTTGCCAGTAAAGAGCAAAATGTGCTGTTGCCTTTTGTATTTCCTGTGTGACTGGGCCTACCACCTTATTTTTTCAGCAGGTCTACATGTTCTTCAGGCTGCTCTTGCTGCTTAGGCAGCTATAACAGCCCTTCTTGCTGCCCTTGTTATTCCCCACAAATTTCAGTTCCAGATGAGTTTGGGTCTTCTATTCCATTTGAGAAATGTTTATTTCTTTCATGTAGCCCATACTCACTTCCATTGATGTATAAGTGACTTGAGTTCAGTCAGAGCTGCCCATTCAGCCATGTGGACCTCCTGCCACACCTACTCAGTCTGTAAACTTCAAAACACACTGTTCCTATGCCTGAAGGAAGCTATTTTTGACAATCAAAAAGCTGTTTCAGACCTCTCCATGGCTGCCTCCCATGGTATCTGAGCTATAAGCTCAGGAAGTTTAAGTCCATTCTTCCAAAGACAAGGCTTATTGTTCTGCTACACTTTCTCTTTTCCCACACTAATACATAAGATAAACCTAGGAAACCCTTTCTTAACATACTGATAAAAAAGTGCTACCACTAAACAACAACCTAAAGGAAACTAGTACAAAGGTAAATGTACCTGTGTAAAGGTCTGAGAGAATTTCATAAACATGCACATGGCCTCTCATTCAAGTCTGAAGATGATACAAAGATGAGAGAGATGTGTAACTCAGCGATGTTGAAAAATCCCGGACAGAACTCCATTCTTGTCGCACAAGTGCTTAAATGTGCAAGGAAGCCATTTGTTTTACCTGGTGTCTCCAGAAAGCTCTGTGTTAACCCACATTTTTTCAAAGAGGGAATTGCAGCAAAGCTTGATCACAGCATAACTACACACGCAGTCAGAGCACACACTGCTGCCCCAG
The DNA here is from genome assembly GCA_013396695.1 of Sakesphorus luctuosus. Lineage (NCBI taxonomy): Eukaryota > Metazoa > Chordata > Aves > Passeriformes > Thamnophilidae > Sakesphorus > Sakesphorus luctuosus. The sequence goes on along the minus strand of VWZD01012805.1, from coordinate 19,063 downwards.
CAAGATCAGGACAGATATAACATGGTCAGAAGTTTTTTTCTTCTTTTAATTGAAATGCTGTTTAAAGGAAAATGCTAATTATTGCAAAATGTCTACCCCTGCATCCTATCTGTTAAATTTAAAGGAGTTGGCATATTCTATCCCATGTGCCTTTATTACAGGACAGAGGACTTGAGTCTAAAATACAGGAATATAATTCTACCCCCTTGTTGTTCCCAGCCTCCTCTGCAAAATGGTTACATTAGTCTGGCCTTTATGTTAGTGTTCAACATAACTTCTGGGACCAGAGTAATAGTGTTTACCACACTCCTCTAAACTCAGCTTCACTGATTAAGCATTCTGACCACTGGGCTACAGTCATGACGCATCTTGCTTGGTCATGAACCTGCAATACCATTCTATGTGTGTAGAAATAACAGAGGAAAGCCCTAGGCTAGCTCGTGACTTAATGATAACTGGAGTCTCCAGGGAGACAGATGAAATCCAGAGAGATGCCTCAGAGCAGAAAGTGAACTGTACCATGACTCTTCTACAACTTACTTCACATCTTCTGATTCAAAACTCAGATGTTTTCATGTCACAGCTGGAAAAGCAAAAGCATGTTTGCTCTACTGTGAATACAAACAGAACCATTTTTGTGGATGCTACTGTGCTGCTAAATACTCCACAATATTAAGAATTAAATGAGGTTTTTCTCACTGCAAAAAATGCAGTGACAAGCTGATTAATTCCATCAAGCATCAACCCAAGCATTCTAACTAAACTAAGCTTCAGATAAAATTTATGGCATAAAGCTTTTGAACAAAAATTAAATCAAGTTAAATCCTTCTCCAGAAATTATTCTAATGAAGAACTAATATTACTAATAAGCAGTAGTGTAACTTGCAACCTAATCACTGAATGCATTCCAATCAATGACTACAGGAAGACCTGTGTAAATACTGTGATGTTAGGTTTGTCACCACAGCTCATTGGAACCTCACCTCTGTGCCAGAGTACAGAAATGTTATGGACAGGCAGACAAGCTGTGATGTGAACCAAGGCATGGAGCCTCTGTTGGTTTGCACTGGGTTATCTGATAGAGCCGGAGCCCCAGTATGGACCTGAATCACAGAGGAGCAAGCACTGTTGGGAGCTAAACAACTTCAACTCCAGAGTTCTACAACTGAGCACTCAGAAAACGACCCAGAGATAACAATGCTAGAATTTTGTTTTCCTCTTCACTTCTTTTCCTTTTATCCATTTCCTTCCTGAAATTAAGCCTCTGGAATTGTTATTCCACCCACGCCACACATTGTAGTTCAGATCTTACTATGACAATAAAACAGAGGCATAGGGATAAAAAGCAGTATCCCCACTCTGCAAGAGTAAAAATGATTCTGTAAGAGACTAAAGCACAGTGGGTCCAACTAGATGCTTCAAATGCTAGCTGACATGGTCTAAACCACTGATCATACCAGCTGCTTATGTAAAACAGGACTGGCTACTCTTGGAGAGGAAAAATAAGTATTTCATTAATGAAATGACAGAGCTGTTCCTGTTTTGCCAGAGCATACAACTCCAAGGTCCCTTAGAGCTCTAAACAAGGCAGAAGGCTACCCATTCTCCACTATGTGATCGTAGGGTGGGGATTTTCCATATGTAGTTTCCATCTTTCAAACAGGAGTATGATATTTTATCACGTTTCTAGAGAATTCACCATCTTCCTCACAGAAACAGAGTTTTTACACTGACAAAATTCAGCAGGCCCACTTCTCTTCAACATCTTCATAAACAACTTGGGACACAGGACTCGAAATAATATTAAGCAAGTTTGCCAGTGACACTAAACTGGCAGGAGCTGTCAGCTCTGTCGAAGGCAGAGGCTTTGTCGAGTGACCTCAAAAAGCTAGAGAGGGGCAATCACCAACTCTATTAAGTTCAACAACACACAATTACGGATTCTGCACCTGGGATGGGGTCACCTTGGATGTCTGGCAGACTACGGAATGAGAGGCAGAATAGTGCTGCAGAAAAGGACCTGGGAGTCCTGCTGAAGGCAAGTTGGATATGAGTCAGCAGTGCCCTGGCAGCCAGGAGGGACAACCACGTCCTGGGAGGCATCAGGCACAGCATCACCAGCCAGTCAAGGGAGGGAACTGTCCTGCTCTGCTCTGCACTGGGGCAGCCTCACCTTAAATATTGTGTGCAGTTTTGGGCACTAAAATGTAAGAAAGGTATTCAGCTACTAGAGAGCATCCAGAGGAGGGCTATGAAGATGGTGAACGGGTCTAGAGGGGAAGCTGTACGAGAAGTGTCTGAGGTCAGTTTGTCTGTTCAGCATGGAGAAGAGACTAAGGGGAGACCTCATTGCAGTTACAACTTCCCTGTGAGGGCAAGAGGAAGGGCAGGCACCGATCTCCTCTCTGGGATGACCAGTGACAAGACCGAAGGAAAGGGCCTTAAGTTGTGTCAGGAGAGGTTTAGATTGGATATTGGAAAAAGGTTCTGTACCCAGGGCATGGTTAGGCACTGGAACAGGGTCCCCACAGAAGTGGTGACAGCATCAAGCCTGACAGAGCTCACAAAGCATTTGGACAATACTCTCATGAACATGGAGTAATTCTTGGAGTATCCTGTGCAAAACCAGGAATTGTCCTCCTGATGGGTCCCTTCCAACCAAGCATATTCTATGATTTTATGGTTATAATCTATGACAATTTGATGGAAGCACAGCTACCACAACAACAAAATAAGTACTCAGTTGGAGTACAGTTATTCTCAACTGTGAGTCTTCTCTGCTACTGAAATCTCAGTTATAAAATACTGACTGGTCATTGACCTTCAGCCAAACTAACAGTACAAATTCTTCCTGACAAAGGAGTCAGGAACTACAGCTGTTCTTGCCTTTTTACCCTTCATGTCCTCAGGGCACAGTACCCAGGTAAGGCTGTATTTTGAGGAAGTTTAGGAAAGCTCATTTAATCATGTTTGCACCTACTCAGTCACAACTCAGCATCATAATCTTTTTAAGGTTGGAAAAGACCTTCAAGACCACTAAGTCCAGCAATCTTTATAGGTGTTGCTTGGTTTCCAACATCGTATCGGCTAATATCTGTGGTTTTTACCCTTTTGCACACAAGATTGCTGGTTCCCTTTACCTTTTATCATGAGCGGAGAAGAGGTAGTCTCTTTCTTCTGGAATCTCTAGATGTTATTTCTCTCAAGATCCTTCTATTTCTCAGAAAAATTTGCTCTCTTGAAGCTTCCCACTCAAAGGGGCTGGATCCTCAGATATTTCCCAAGATTCCTATTGCCAAGGAGTCATGCTCCTAAACCATTACTAAAACAGTGGCCTCTCCTTAAATCACCACTCTCTCTTCAACTTCTACACAAAAGACTCTACATTTTAAAACTTTTTTTCTTCCCAGCTGGCAGCCCTGTAACTATCCCAAGTGTCACATATAAGCACACTACAGTCCAATGAAGCCTACATTTGCAATCCTTCATGATAGGTATGGGGGACTTACCTGGAGGCTGAAAATGGCAAAAAGCTCTGCACAACAGCATTAGCCTAGGTTTTGATTTTATCCCATCTCTTTCAAGCTAGCTAAGAATTGGTTAGAGTGTTACAGTTTCTCAAAAGGAAGAAATTTGTAACTGGAAATAACAATAAAAGAAACTTAAATTCTGCCTAGTTCATCACAGACATTTCCTGTCTCTGAAGAAATAAAAGCAACTGTTGCAATGGCTGTTTTTCCGCCCCAGTAACTGGAGAAGAAAAAGAATAACGACAGAATTTTGTATTTAAATCCATATCAAAACCAGGCATAATCAAAGATTAACACAATTCTCTTGAGAGAAATTCAGTGTGGTCCACCAAAATGTGTTCTAACACCCAAGAAAACACCAAACAAAAAGGAGAAAATAAGACAACTGTACCCTCAACCAATATGACTTGTCCAAACCTGCAACAATTAGTGTCATGGGATTTTCAAGAACTGCATGGGGACATGTGGTCAGCTTGGCTTAACAGGACTCGGCAGCTCAATATCTAAGAGAATGCAAAAGATCATGCCTAGGAAATGCCAGTTCAAACTCAGTATCTCACATTTTAGAAACTGACACAGATGTCACAGCGCAGTTTATCTCCCAGACATTCATGTTGTCGCTGACTTGGAGTGACAGAACAGTGGTATTACACTACAGCAATTAAATTTCAGACTGTACGTCAGCTTGTATTTAATTCACATGAATTGTTTCCACCTTCTGACTATGAAGATTAAATAGTGAAGTCCTTGCGTTGCTCACGGGCTTTTATCATCTACCTACATTTGATTACCTGCAGAGCAAAAGAGATCAAGACATCTTCCAGCGCGTGCTTTAGGTCCATCCGTAATGTAGACTCAAAGGATATGTAGAATAACCCACTTTTTCACATCTGCCTCCTTGATATTTACTATGATGAAGTTTGCAGCGTCCTTGATATGAAGTTAACATATGTCCCTTCATTACATGGCCTCAGAGATCACAGGACACAGCAGTTGTAGGGGAGTCATCACCCAGCCACAGAATCAAGTCATTTTTGTGATACACACGCAGCCATCTGCCCAGGGATGTCATACCTCTGGGGATGGGGTCGTTTTCTTCTTCTGTGTATACGTTATACAGGAGTTACACTGTCAGGTTGCCTCTAGAGAACCACCTTTTTATTCCTAACTCAGCTATAGACCAGCCACCTTCAGAAGCACTAGCTGATCTTCCAGTTTAAGTCACATCCTAGGGTAAAAATCCTGAAGGACCAGGACATTCAAAAGTACTTACAGAATTCTTTCAAGTAGAAGAAATTCAAATGGCTTTACCAAACTTGCAAGTTTGATCTGAACAGAAAACCCAACTCACAGCCTTTACCTGTCCATCTTCTACACTCACACATTTCTTTAAGACCTTTGGTGTTCACAAATAACTGTTTCCCAGTTTTTCTCAAGGCATCTGCCTAGAGGCTTTCAAGTATCTGTAATCATAAAAACTGGTTACTTGTGACTTCATCTTATCAGAAAGAACAGTTGTTTATTGTATTTACACTGGCAGACACAGGGGTAACCCTAACTTCAAGAAAATTTATTGTCTTGGGAGATATGATAACAGTGTTGCATGAAAAACCAACTGTATGCAGCAACACAGAGAAACTACTATTCACTTAAGGCCAAAATCTGCTCACTAATATCTGGACTCTAAAATGCATATACAGACTACATCATGTTGCTTAAGAGTTCAGTATTTTCAAGTCCTCCATTTGATCAAAATCACGATGTTAAGTACCCATGCACTACAGAACTATCACAGCTGCCATTAAGACTATTGTTTTGCCCCTTCTCATTCGAAAAAAGGAGTCCTATAATGCTAATGACAGAGAGCTCCAACAGGAGCTGTATGTTCCCAACCAGCGCACTGTCCCAACACGTCTTGCACAGAAGTTCAAATTTCACTTTTTAAAAAAATCTCCGTGGTAGCCTACACTGGCTTTATGAATATTTACATACCATATTCAAAAAACTTTCAGGTTTTCTTCCCAAGAGACATGAAAGTCTGCTAAACAGTTCAGTTGCCCCTTCAGGTTTCAAATGCCATGGCAAATTACTATCCACAGGAGATTTGTTAGCAGACCAAAACCTGATATATACCTAAATTCCAGAGAACATCCTTTTAACCTGCAGAAGTGTTTCCATAAGTAAGGCACACCAGACAGAGATAATTCCCATATGCTTCATCTTTATTGTGCGAATGTTGTTCAGAGCTTTTATTACTCTCTGTAGACACACATTAAAAAAAAACAATACACTAATAGTGGCTAGATTGATGGACAACATATGAAGTCTATTTGGTGGTAACTTGTATGCATGCAGTTAATTCTTGTGGCGTAAAACCCTTAGCCAGGAGGCCAGCCCAACTGGCGGCCACCCAGAACATGGAGATGTACGTGATAGACAGACTGCCCACCCTCAGGCCCTTCGTTCACAACCATCCGGTATCCATTGGTCAGGCCCAGGTTAGCAGCACACTTCTTGCCAACAATCATTAAATGCCCAAGAAGCTGGAGGAGAAAGAAAAAAAAAAAGAAAAAAACAAAAACCAGAAAACACACATAAAGGGGAACAGGGCAAGAAGGGAAGGAATGAGAGCAGAGAATCAGTAAGCCAATAAGCTAATTCTCAGAAATTCAGCCATTGCTCTTCAAATTGTTGTCTGACTGCAACTGACATTGTCTAAGAAAAACTATAAAGACTGAGTAGGCACAATATGGGGGGAAATACAGCTACAGANAGTCATTTTTGTGATACACACGCAGCCATCTGCCCAGGGATGTCATACCTCTGGGGATGGGGTCGTTTTCTTCTTCTGTGTATACGTTATACAGGAGTTACACTGTCAGGTTGCCTCTAGAGAACCACCTTTTTATTCCTAACTCAGCTATAGACCAGCCACCTTCAGAAGCACTAGCTGATCTTCCAGTTTAAGTCACATCCTAGGGTAAAAATCCTGAAGGACCAGGACATTCAAAAGTACTTACAGAATTCTTTCAAGTAGAAGAAATTCAAATGGCTTTACCAAACTTGCAAGTTTGATCTGAACAGAAAACCCAACTCACAGCCTTTACCTGTCCATCTTCTACACTCACACATTTCTTTAAGACCTTTGGTGTTCACAAATAACTGTTTCCCAGTTTTTCTCAAGGCATCTGCCTAGAGGCTTTCAAGTATCTGTAATCATAAAAACTGGTTACTTGTGACTTCATCTTATCAGAAAGAACAGTTGTTTATTGTATTTACACTGGCAGACACAGGGGTAACCCTAACTTCAAGAAAATTTATTGTCTTGGGAGATATGATAACAGTGTTGCATGAAAAACCAACTGTATGCAGCAACACAGAGAAACTACTATTCACTTAAGGCCAAAATCTGCTCACTAATATCTGGACTCTAAAATGCATATACAGACTACATCATGTTGCTTAAGAGTTCAGTATTTTCAAGTCCTCCATTTGATCAAAATCACGATGTTAAGTACCCATGCACTACAGAACTATCACAGCTGCCATTAAGACTATTGTTTTGCCCCTTCTCATTCGAAAAAAGGAGTCCTATAATGCTAATGACAGAGAGCTCCAACAGGAGCTGTATGTTCCCAACCAGCGCACTGTCCCAACACGTCTTGCACAGAAGTTCAAATTTCACTTTTTAAAAAAATCTCCGTGGTAGCCTACACTGGCTTTATGAATATTTACATACCATATTCAAAAAACTTTCAGGTTTTCTTCCCAAGAGACATGAAAGTCTGCTAAACAGTTCAGTTGCCCCTTCAGGTTTCAAATGCCATGGCAAATTACTATCCACAGGAGATTTGTTAGCAGACCAAAACCTGATATATACCTAAATTCCAGAGAACATCCTTTTAACCTGCAGAAGTGTTTCCATAAGTAAGGCACACCAGACAGAGATAATTCCCATATGCTTCATCTTTATTGTGCGAATGTTGTTCAGAGCTTTTATTACTCTCTGTAGACACACATTAAAAAAAAACAATACACTAATAGTGGCTAGATTGATGGACAACATATGAAGTCTATTTGGTGGTAACTTGTATGCATGCAGTTAATTCTTGTGGCGTAAAACCCTTAGCCAGGAGGCCAGCCCAACTGGCGGCCACCCAGAACATGGAGATGTACGTGATAGACAGACTGCCCACCCTCAGGCCCTTCGTTCACAACCATCCGGTATCCATTGGTCAGGCCCAGGTTAGCAGCACACTTCTTGCCAACAATCATTAAATGCCCAAGAAGCTGGAGGAGAAAGAAAAAAAAAAAGAAAAAAACAAAAACCAGAAAACACACATAAAGGGGAACAGGGCAAGAAGGGAAGGAATGAGAGCAGAGAATCAGTAAGCCAATAAGCTAATTCTCAGAAATTCAGCCATTGCTCTTCAAATTGTTGTCTGACTGCAACTGACATTGTCTAAGAAAAACTATAAAGACTGAGTAGGCACAATATGGGGGGAAATACAGCTACAGATTTTTTCAAGCTAGGCTGTAACAGACTACAGAAGTGTCACAGAAGCCAAATTTATTTCATGGTTTAAGCCCCTATTACTATTTCAGACAACATATATAATTCTGATGGAAAAGAAGCTTTATCTTACCATGTAAAGGTTTACAAAATCTTTAGCTTGATGTTTATAGTTACAAATGAGATATTCAGCACCTCTCAGCTAACTTTCCTTTTCTTCACCTCTGACCTGCTAAAAACCCCAAAGCCCATATTAGAGTAAGTACTACTGCCTGTAAACCATGAAAACAGACATCAAGACTATAACCTAATATAATAAATGCCAATTCATTTTGTATGGCAAATCCACACAGAGAAATATATTTTGCTTTCTATGATGAAGTTTTCAAGAAAACCCTAACTCTAATATCATTTTAATCAGGGAAGAAGGATTACAGTATCAGAAAACTGTCTCTTTGACATGTCAAGAGGAAAAGAGAGAGAGGCTACTACATTATGAAGTAATTAGAGGCATGGTGTAGAGAAAGCTTCTAGAGTACTTACAGATTCATCAGAATCTTCTGCTTCAGACAACCTGACAATTGGCTTCTTAGGAATCACTAGGAAATGTGTTGGAGCTTGAGGTGAAATATCATGGAATGCGAGGCACTAGAGAAAGAGCAAACAGTTAATATATAATTCACCTCAGTGAAAGGTATAAGTTTCATTAAACCAATTTGCCCTGCTAAATATGTACATATGCAGATTATCAGATAACCCAAACATAAGCAGAGATTATTTTTCTTCAGTGACTTATTATTTGGCGTCTAATTTCTAAAAAGAAAACACTACTTACCAAGACCTGTTTGCATGAAAACAAAGAAGAAATTGCTACTCCATTGAAAAGCTATAGTCTTCTCAGCAAGGTTAAATGCAATCAGGTTCATCATTTATTACTTCATAAGCAACTAATGGAGCTGTTGGCATGTGTGCCTACAAAAAGTACATTTACGCTTATTTCGATTTTTTATTAACACCATATTCAAGAAAACAAATGGCAAAGAATTGTTAATAATCTTCCAGTTATGTCTGAATACTGCCTTGGTCAAAAGATAGCAAGGAAATTCCAAAGAACTTGAAGTTATGTGATTAAGGCCATATTACACTTCTCAAAGCACCAGGTATTTCGAAAAAGATTATTTCATAATAATGCATTAAGACTGGCTGTATTTCAGACATTCTTACACTGAGGGAAAGGCATCACTTTTAAAATATGAACAACCAGCAGCAGCGAGTACTTGACTCTCAACTGAAGTTGTGCAAATACCAAAATTACTACTAATCAAAAACTGAATGCAGCATCCAACAATATCAAATAAATGTCAAATTATGAATTGCCAGTAGGTAAGAGAAATAAAAGAGAAAGCAAAGAAAGCAAAGAAAGATAAAAGGAAGCTTTGTATAGAAAATCCTTTGGTTTTTCCACACATCTGTTCTCTAGTGTTAAGGTATTTTAAGAAGATAACACCCAGTTTTGAATCTCTGATGAGCAGCTCATTTCTCCCAGTCAGAGGACAGTAAGCAAATAATCAAAGAATAAAAGTAAGTTGCACACAATTAAAAAAATCTTACTTCAAGCTGATAATTTTGTAAGCACTTTTTCTGTTAAATGCGGCCCACAGAGAGGCAGAATCCAAATGGTCAAACTGAGTCAAAGAATTTAAAGAGCAGACAACCAGTAGTAAATAATTTTTTATGGAACAAAAAGCATAAGTAGTATCAAGAGAAAAAAGCACAGGAAATGCATAGTAAACCAGTGTAAACTTCAGAAAGTTTAGTTTCGACTGGAACAACAGTGATAAGGCAAAATTCCACAGAGACTTTGTACTTTTTAGTATTTCCTTTTCCCTGCATGTTAATTAATGATTAAAAGCCTTCTTTACCCTTCTCATTGCAATATTTCCAGTCACCTCTAGAAAGACCTTGATAGAGTCAACAAAACTAATTAAAAAGATCACTCACTAGTCAACTACACTCTGAAAGAAATTCTACATTTCTGTGCAATTTAAGGTAAAAAAAATCAACCAAGACACTGGAGGTAATTACTGTTTCAGAAAATATTCTGCACTAATGGCTACCAACAGTGATCATGTGCTACAAATCACTCAGCAAAGTCAATGGCCTGGTTCCCAATCAGAGAGTGCTCTGGTTACTCTGCTGTAGCCACTGCAGCTGAAGAAAAACCTCATGTAGCTTTGACCCAGGTGAAGAAAAGAATGCACACCCTCACATAAACACGTGATTTTCAGAAAGCAGTGAACACGTCCAACATTCTTGAGAGCAGATGGCAACTCAGTATCTCTGTATCTATTATGAAAACACTGTTTCAAGCTATGGACACTTTTTAAGCACATAAATCTGACATTCCTAGCCAGCGTATTCTACACTGAAAATAATCCCTTACTTACAAAGCAAAAGACCCCGTTAACGGGAGCTCCTGTATTTCAATCTGAAGTGGGAGGTTGGGGGGGAAGGCAAGGGAGCTTGAACGCTAGTTCGCTTACATCTTGGAAATAATCACCGCATTTCTTCATGAGCTAATTATTCAATTTAGCCTCTAACATGCTGTGATGCACCAGCATCACTCACTGCTACGAGATCCACTGCACCATTGAAAGTGGTATTTGCTGCCTGCAGGGTGACCACTATTATTTAATAAGAGCTCGAAAAGCTCTAATTCTCTTTAAATTTTCCCTTTACTAATCTCTCTCGGAAGTCCACAGCCCTAATGGCAAGCAGAGCTGCATTACCTCTGTAAGGCTATGAGGGACCTGCAAAAGCACCCAGATAGAGTGCACTGTTCGGAACCTGCAAGGAGACCGCCTGCAGTTAAGGTGTGACGGCTACTCTCCTATGCCAGCTGTCCGAGCTCTCGTCCCTTGGCAGGGAGCCCGATGGAGCTCCAGGGACGGTGCAGGATGGCCCGGCCCAGCCCGCCGCGCCGCGCTCCCGAGTACCTCAACGGCACCCCCCGGCCCCTGCGAGCCGCGGGCGGCCGCGCCTGCACCCCTCGCACCTGCTCGTCCTCGTAAATGATGTTGGCGGGAATCTCCTTGCGGATGATCTTCCCGAAGATGGTGTCCCCGCCAGGGCGCGCCGCCTGCGCCTTGCTGATCTCGTCAGCCATGGCGGCCGCTCCCGCGCATTCCCCGCCCGCCTCTACGCCCGGTTCCAGCGGCCACGCCCGCGGCAGCGCTGATTGGACCAGCAGATGGTGACAGGCCGTGCCAGCCCTGTCGATTGGTGGCTTCGCCTGTCCTTCTTCCCCTTGGCACCGCCCACCTCGCTGGCGCGCCCGCGCTGCCCTCAAGCTGCGCAAGAATCCGCCAGGGGCAGGTCCTGGCGCCCCCGCGGCGGGATCAAGGCAGTGAAGTGTCCTCTGCCGAGTTAGTGCCGCCCCAGGAGAGGCTGTTGTAGCCAGAAATGCTGCCTATCAAGTCCTGCCCGAATATCTGTGTCACTTCTTGGGACTTCGCCTTGCAGACTGCTCCGGGCAGGGCTTCCGTTCCCTTTTCCATGCAAGTTTGCAGGCGTCGGGTGCGGCTGGAATCGGGGTGGCTCCTGCAGCCCTTCTGCACATGACTAATTTCCTGACCATGAAACAGAATAACCAATATGACCAACCAACATGACAACGGAGGGCAACACAATGTTACACAGCTACACATCTAGTCGTAAATGCTTTTTTATATATATATGACACCAGACACGAAATAGGAGAAATGGAAAAGCAGGGAGGGGGGGTGGAAAGACAAAAAAAAAGAGTAACAAAAGGCTTCCTTTTCATGTGATTTAACAACACGAAGGGCCAAGTGCTGCTACATAGTCAGGTCAGCACTGGTATCATTACAACCTGAAGGATGAACTGATGGAGAGGCAGGGAATAAATATTGGTAAGTGGTTTAATCCTAATATGGTTCCACATTTGATTATCTGAACATGTTACAAAAAGAGCAGAATTTGTCATATATTTCTGGCAAAACCTCTGAATTTGTTTATCTTCAGATACGCTTTTAAAAAGCTATGATAAACACATTAAACTTTGGGATGATATTCTGTTCCTCAGTTGATGGTTCTGAGTTTTGTTGCTTTGACATCCATGTGTCCTACAGATGGTATTGGAGCTTTATGGCAACTAAAACAAGGATAGAATTGGTGCTTCCAAGTCAAATTTCTTTGATTTTTATTGTTGCCTAACCATGGTTGTTCAGTAAATATGTGATTAATTTTATTCCCTTATTTTCTCAGGAATTAAAAATATTTTGTGAAAGAATAGAAGAACTAACAGATTCAGGAGTTTAACATACAAATACTTACTCAGGATTTATTTGCACCTGGTAATGTGCTTTAAGTTGTTCCATGGGCTGTGGTGGAGTCAGTCCAGAAAGCATATTTCTATGCCAAGAGAAGATGTAAAGAGACAATTTTAGAAGTTTCTCTGAAAAAGCAAAAAGCATTTTTCCACATAGTTGACTCCAACATATATTTTATTTCCCTCTGTAAATGGCAAATTTTATATTATTTTTAATAAAACCAATTCTTTTCAAAGGGTTTAATTTGTTCATTCACAGTTGCAATAATTATTTCTGGAAATAAATTTATGAATAAACATCACTTCTCCTACTAACAGATCAAGTTTCATTATGGGATACATAGTCCAAAGTATTTAATAATTGCTTACAATTAAGTATTAATAAATAATAAATACTTAATAAAGATATTAAAATTATTGAGTAATAGTTTAGTGTTCCTCTATTTCAATTATCTTTCAATGTACTTGCAATGAAACAATTAAGTAGACTATTATTGAAGATAGAGGTCTAGTGAGCAGTAACGCAGATTACACAGGAAATCCTCATGCTGCCTTTAGCTAAAGCTGGGTGATGTGTTATTGAAGCTTAAACTTGTTTGAATGGCAACTGAGCTTTATAAAAGTACCTAACATGGCCATGGTACGTCCCAGCCAAGTCTGGGCTGGTTCATCAGGCTGTGGGTAAGGCAGGGCAGAGCTGTGGGGAGCTTGATGTGAGCAGTGGAGAAACTGACCCAACTAGAAAGGGAAAATTACTGAGCAGAGGGAAATGTCTATTGGAAAAGAGTAGCAGAGAAAAAGCCTGCCAGCTTGGGAGCTGTGATCCTGGGAAACAAAAGCATCCTTGAAAAGTGCAGCTGCTTTCTTGTAAATACAGCTGGGTCCCTAGAAACCAGAGACATCCTGAGATACCACTGATAAGCACAGAAACAGGGAACTGTAACCACAATTTTTCTTCTGTAAAAGTGAAAAAGTAGTTTGGAAAAGGGGAAGGCACCCCGAGTAAGGAAGGATTCTGAACTGGCTGTTCTAACTACAAGAGCATGGAAACAGTCTGGCAAAATAAAACTTATTTGAAGCAAGAGCAAACATCTCCATTTATTGGATGTTCCAGCTGTCGCACAACATTTGAAACAATTACATTTTTTGTTCAGAAGAACAGGGCAGAACACACCGGTCTTTGTGCCATGCACAGCCAGGCTGCCTGGGCTGTGCTCTGCAGACCCTGAGCAAGGAGAGCAGGACAGGGAGCAGCTCCTCGTCCTCACCACTGCTCACCACAGCTGACAGGGTCCCTGCACCACATGGCAGCCCTCACAGCCCAGGTGGGCCAAGGAGCCTGCGGGCAGCACTGCCTCTCATTAGGGACTCCCTTCAGGCCTTCCTGCAGGTGGTGGGAGCCTCCCACCAAGCTTCATCATACCAAGCATTGGCATTGCTGGAACGGCTAAGAATGCCAGTGGTATCCTGGGATGCATTAGGAAGAGCATTGCCAGCAAGTCATGGCAAGGGATCCTGCCCTTCTACTCAGCCCTGGTGGGGCACATCTGGAGTGCTGTGTCCCGTTCTGAACTCATCAGGACAAGAGGGACACGGAACTCCTAGAGTGGGTCAGGGCAGTGAGGAAGAATGGTAGACTGGGGCATCTCTCTCACAAGGAAAGGCTGAGGGAGCTGCGCCTAGTCAGCCTTGAGAAGAGACAGCTGAGAGGGGACCTCATTAATGTGCGTAAATATCTAAAGGGTGTGCAAAGAGGATGGAGCCAGGCTCTTCTTGGCGGTGCCAAGCACTAGACAAAGAAGCAACAGGCAGAAACTGCTGCACAGGAAGTTCCACCTGAACATGAGGAAGAACTTCTTTACTGTGCAAGTGACCAAGCACTGAAACAGATTTGCTCAGAGACGTTGTGGAGTTTCCCTCAATGGAGATATTCCAGAACCGCCTGGATGCAATCCTACACCATGTGCTCTGGGATGACCCTCCCTGAGCAGGGATGTTGGGTTGGATGACCCATTGTGGTCCCTTCCAACCCGAACCATTCTGTGAATCTGGGAACGCCCGCGATGGCCACAGCAGCGGAGCCAGCGGGACGGGGCTGGCCGCGCGCAGCATCCCGCCGGGATGGAGACGGCGTTGTCCCGCGGGAGGCACAGGGAGCGCCGGGATGGATGGAGCGAGCGCTGTCCCGCGGGAGGCACGGGGAGCGCCGGGATGGATGGAGCGGGCGGGGCGGCGGCGCAGACGCTGCCCGGAACAGCGGCGGCCGCGAGTGGCGCCGGGCGGGGCCGGCGGACAGGCAGCACCGGAGGGACGTCACTTCCCTGCCGTCACTTCCCGGAGGCGCTGCCGGGCGCGCTCCCGGACGGCGCGGCCATGGGGAGCCGCGGGCAGGCGAGTGACACACACACACTGCACACTCACGGGAGCTGCGCCGCGGGCGGGAGGGGAGGGTGCAACACTTGGCTCTGTAAGGTCCATAACACATAGACTTTCAGGACAAGGAGGGCACAGAACCAGGTAAAGAAATCAAAGGCCGTTGTGGGGAAAGGAGGCGAGATGTGACAAGCAGAGGTTAAAATGCATG
>VWZD01012797.1:117411-142828 GCA_013396695.1 Sakesphorus luctuosus | reverse complement strand
CATGTCCAACCCATTTAACATTGTTTACGTGTATGTGACCAAGTGCAAACATTCATATATGCACACTTGGTTTTATTAAACAACAACATGTAAAATATGCAAAACCGGAATACAGCCTTGCAATACACTTTCTTAACCACTGCATTGACTTCAAGCAATGGAGGCTGGAGGTTCAGTACACCCTTTTTCTACTTTGTACCCTGAAATGTAAAGGAGCTCTATAATAGAATGCTCCAGAAGACCTTGTGGTCAATTAAATGGAAAAGCTATNGCTGCTTTTTTGGGGAGAGGACCATAATTAAAAATCTATGCTTTGAAAATAGTCCTGCTTCACTACCTGTCTTCTCACAGAATTCTATCTGCAGCCAGTGAAAGGCCTAAACTGTACTTGGAGCCACCTCACATTTCTATGCACTTGTTCATTAGCAAGTTGAATGAGACGTCTGATTTGTATAGAGGTGTGATAAAGAAGCACAAAGGGAGCCATACAGTGAGCTACAATTAGGTGTATAAATCATGAATGTTTTAGACAATGTACAAGTCTGATTTGCTCAAAGTTCCAAGATCCTTCATTTGACTTAATGTTAAATTCTATTTAATCTTAATACATCACAGCTATGTAAATTGATGTAAACATATCATTACTCCGCTTTTAGGGAAATCAAATCACAAAATTAAAAATTAGAAGAAAAGGATTGTCATAAGATGCAATTAGGGAGGAAAGAAAACCTACCGTGTTCAACTCATGTCTGTGACTAAGACTAGTTTATTCCTACACAGCTGGTACTTGGGTACATGCAAATAAATTTGCAGGTGATAAATAGGAAATTATTGCTTTTTCTCACCAAGAGATGCTGCATTCAAGGGAGAAACAAAAGTTGGTGAAGCTGTTCCTACATAAATTTTTCAATACATTTCAATTAAAATGCTATAATGGAAAACTGTCTTTCTCTAAACTGCTTGAGTAATAGACAGAGCTAAGGATGTCATTCTTAGTGCATCAAATTAATTCGTACTTGAATGTTCCTGACATTTTCCACTGTCTGAGGTTTGTACACAGAAAAGGGTAAAAAGTTTTTGTAAGTATAGCTATTATCAGAAGGATTAGAATTTGGCAAGTCTCATAGTGAGAAGAAAGCACAGCAGTATGACATCTCCCATACCTTTCTTTTGAACCCCAGTCCTTCCCCCTGATAAATAACATTTAAGTAATTACATATCCAGGAGCACCAGCTGTAGTACTGACCAGGATACCTCTGGGAAAGACTGTCTGATGAAATGCAGAAGAGATAGACAAGAGTCCAAGCTAAAAAGCCCTTTCTTGGGCTATGAGCTACAAGAAAATAATTTATGATGTTCTAATTAGATATGTTCCTTCCAAGAAAGGAGCAAAAACCCAAGACATGATTCACAGAAATTATTTTTCTGGAGTTGAAGTGTTAGAAGTGATAACTTTGTTACAAGTCTTCTGCAAACCCATCCGAATTTACATAAATAATTCACCAGGAGTTAGAGTGAACAGAAGAGATGTGGTGAGAACTCAACATTCTTATGGCCTCAGCATTCATTGGCTGTTTTTTGAGAGGGACTTCAATAAATGCTTATTGCTTTTCTGCAAAGGATAATGTCCTCTCCTACCTGCCCTAACTGGACATAGTATATGGTTTGTGACTGATGTTCGAAGTGTTCCTGCACGTGACATCAGGCATTAGTTGCTTTTTGGTTCCACAAATCAATTCAATAAATACAGTCCATACTTGGCTACCAGAGATGCAATACAAGTGATTTATCTGCTGCAAATTTGCCTAAAAATGCCACATAGCAAATTGGACATTGCTTCTAGAACTGAAATTCAGGTGTCTGATATTTAAAGGCCAAAAATCATTAGCATGGATTCCTCCATAAATTATTTCCCCTCACATTGTTGAAGGTAAATAGTTATTGAAAAGTTCATTATCCAGACATATACAGACCTGATTTCAGGAAAAGCCAACTTTTCAATGTGAGTAGTTTGACACCACCACCCCCTTCCTTCTCACACACAAATGTCAAGGCAAACACAGCCCATTCAGAGACTGAACTTTAGTTGACTCTCTTTTTTTCCTGTCATCATCCTCCATCTGCTTTGATGTTACTGGAGATTTCATTAAGGTATGATTAGAGGGGATGCTGGAATTATGCCCACCTCTTCTCCCAGGATTTTTAAGAGAGATGTGAATAGAACTTTCAGGTTTTGGCTAAAGATGAAAGACTCTAAAAATATGAAGTGTGAAAACAAGAAGGACTCACCACGCTCTCTGTAATCAAGTAGAGCCCTCACAATTTTTTTCAGTGCAATACCCTCACATGAGAATCTGCTCAAAGGAAACAGAATAGTTAAAAAAACCCAACACATTTAGTATCAGATATCTAGATCTACTTTTCACAGAATCTAGACAGTGAATGTTTTTGCTAATTTCCTCAACTGAGATTAATTTTTTTTTAAGAATTCTCCCTGCAATGTGATGGTAGGTATTATTCCTGAGGACTAAATAATTCACACTAGATGACAATTCTTCCCATACCATGCAGGAGCTGGAGCAGAACCCTGTAGGCTGCCAGTGCCACAACCCCATCAAAAGTCTTTGCAGAAGACAGCTGGTCCCTTAATCCTTACCCACACCTCATCTCTCACATTTTGCCAAGTCAACATTACAAAAAATGTCTGAATATCCTTTCCTTAGGAGGTGCTTTTTGAACAAATATTGCAACCAGCAAAAAAATTTGCTGAAATAATCATTAACTAACAAATGATTAAGTGCAGCAGTTAGGAAATTAATTCTTTCTTTATAATAAAAGTGCTAAAATTAACTTTCCTCAGTCTGTCCAAAAATTATGTTTTATCCAATTACTAAATGATAAAACTAATTCTCACTAAGACCTGTTGAGCAAGAAGTGTTAATCCTGCGTTTTGATCATCAGCCAATGTAAAACTTTGCTCAGATTAGTATTTATTAACACTGCGGGGCCTGTTTTGGGAACAAAACCAAAAATGAGTATCTACATGTGATCATTTTTATTTTGACATCATTTTTTCCAGATCACCAACAATGGTAGGAGGACAATAGAAAATATTTCTTCTTCATGTTTTATGAATGCTACAGATAAGTACAGAGTTGAACACGTTGCTGCTTAGGGTGCAGAGCCATCATGCAGCAATTATTTCTATTCTACACAGAGGTTTTCCTATTTGATGCCTCGGCACAAGTCTCAGACAAAATTCCATAAGGATCTTTCCAAAGAATTTCACAGCAGTCCAGAGAGCATACATCTTGAACAAAGAGTCAGCTTTCTGAATTTTATATGCAACTCAAGTGTATATTTGCTGCATGATTTTGGTCAAGACCACAGGTATGCACCAGGTTTCAAAGAAACAGACCTTCAAAAGACCATGGAAACTAGGGAAGCAAAGATTAATTACAGAACAAATGTGGGGCTCTTATTATCAAGCCAGTGGTGTCTAAACTATGGCTCACCAGAACATCCAGCTCTTCTCATGCCACAAGCAGTAAGAGAGGTAAAGCTGAGCACCCTAGACAGGTTTTGAGCAGCAGACTGGACTAGATGACCTCTTGAAGTCTTTTCCAGCTCACATGATACTATAAAATATGTCACGTTCCAATGGAGTAGAACTTGTTTAGTATTGCTGTTTATAGACCAGAAGTTATCAAAAGAATGATTTGAAAAAATCAAATGCAACTACTTAGACTTTCACATTTACTAAGATTTGGTTTATTAGTGGTTTTCTTCTGTATTCAAACAAGCAATGTTTTCTAAATTTATGACTATTCCTAGTGATGAGATTTAGCTTATATTTCCTAGAGGAAAAACGCCCCAGCTTATAAAATATCTACATTAGCAGTGCTTTTCAAACTCACAAATGTTTTCTCTGAGTTGTACACAACTCACAGCAAAACACTTGGAAATATCTAAGTTTGTGAATTTTATTATCACAGAGGGAAATGCCAAAACATAAGCATTTTGAACAAAGAACTAAAATTTGACAGGGTCATTTGAATATGAATTCGGGTTCTTTCAGCTGTAAATGAAATAACCTAAGTTTTATTCCAGAAGCAGATACAAAGCTATCAAAAATCAGGCAGTCACATGAACTGTCCTCTGTTCTTAAACAAATGAGAAGTAAACAAACCTGCCAAGATTAAGAACATGTCATGAAAAATAGGTATACTGAAAAACAGCTGCTCCTCAAATGACTGCTTACATGGGTGGGCAGATACTGGAACACGTTGTTGTGATTGTTCCTGAATAAATCAGCTGCAGTGAAAACTAGGCTTGCAGTAAGAAAGGGATATATTAATATATTTACTATTTGCCAACTGTTACCCTCAGTTCCTTATATCTTACGCTAGAATTCCTTGAGCCAACTACTACCTTCCCCAGGGCTTGACTCTGCACATAGGAAGGCAATGGGTATCTTGCTCTTGACTTAAGTGGAGAATGACTACATTCTGAACTTGATTTACCTGAAATATAAAAAAACCCTCAGTTNTCCTTATATCTTACGCTAGAATTCCTTGAGCCAACTACTACCTTCCCCAGGGCTTGACTCTGCACATAGGAAGGCAATGGGTATCTTGCTCTTAAGTGGAGAATGACTACATTTACATGAAGTATAAAAACCCCTCAGTTGTTTATCACAAACCAGTCTTGGCTAACTTTGTATTGTTATTCTCACTAAAACACTTGACTATAACTATAGCTACAGTCACAAGCCCAAAATTTGTTTTAATAACTGCAGTGAAAATCCAGCCTTCCCTGAAGCCAGGAAAGAGAACTAAGGACACACCTATGAAACTTCCAGGAGGAAGCTCTAGCAAGAAACCTCCATAGATCACCTAAAGGAGACTGTCCCCTCCATCACACTGCATCTGAGCAGAGACTGAATCACCACAATAGCTGTGGCTCCTGACAGCAAGCATTGACTTGGCAGCAGGACTTTTACTTGGACAATGCATCTCTAATAATTCTAAGAGTTAGGTTCTTCTGAGAAAGACAGTGTCAATTGGAATCTATAAATTTTTGGAAGATTTTTTAGATGAAAGAAAAAGTATTCCTTCACCCTCCATATGCATTTGGCTTATTATGGCTTTACCTCTTTGGCCAGAATGGTATCTGCATCACAGAAAATATTAAAATCCAATGCACTGAATCCAGTCAAGCATAAGCAAAGGTTTCTGTTGCACTAAATTTCTGGAGGAACTCTGCCTCATAATTTTATTCTAATTTTTTTGTGTTCCTTCAAAGTGTTGTGTGCCCAATGCTGGGTATCCAAATAGGAACACACACAAAAAAATAGAATAAAAATATGAGTCTTTACTGAATCTGGCCTCTATCTTCCTTTTATTAACAAATGAAAACATCAAGGGCAAATTATCAAGATATTTCCAGGATAGAAACAAAATTACATTTATTATTACTTAAATCAGCTACAGCAGACTCAGACATGATTTCCATCCTGAGGTCAGTCTTGATTTCATAAGATGAACAAAATACTTAGAACAAAAAAGATTCGGATAATAGTTTAGTAGAAGTTAGTTCATCCTACAGGTGTAAAGTTTTTATTACAAACATGTAAAATAGGAGAGGATTCCAGCAATTGAAAAGATTTGACAGTGAAAAGTCTGTGGGTGCTCCACCCTGTACTAAATGTTGAAATGAACAGTAGCAGAAGGCATGTGTGCTCTTAGAACAATTTCTTCTTGTTTACAATTGCAGTAGGCTAAAATGAGTCATTGTTCTGTACAAAAAGAGAACTGTGTGCTCCCAAAAAATGTTTT
The DNA here is from genome assembly GCA_013396695.1 of Sakesphorus luctuosus. Lineage (NCBI taxonomy): Eukaryota > Metazoa > Chordata > Aves > Passeriformes > Thamnophilidae > Sakesphorus > Sakesphorus luctuosus. The sequence continues at coordinate 136,991 of VWZD01012797.1, read as the reverse complement.
GGTGCTATCAAAATTCTCAGTAAATTAGAATGCCAGAATTACATATGCAATTTCTTTGAGTATAAATCTGTAAATCATGGTGCCTACAAGAATGAAAAGATAAACAATTTCTTGGAATTCCATTACATGCTGCTGATAACCTAGAGGAGAACATCTGTTTTTCTTCACAACTGTTCAAAGGGCAGGTGTTATAAAACTAAATTAAGATCATTGCAATATTTGTCCCTCAGGAATTTCTAAAAGAGAACATTTTCTAGGGTTATAAAAATTAAATGTAGCATTTTGGAAAATGTGAAGAACTCTTTTAGTCACGAGTTTCTCCTTATACACATACTGAATATAGAGAGGTTTTATGAAAGGCTCCTGTATTAAAACAAGCTGTAAAGATCTAATTTTCAAAAGTTTTGTGTACTGGCCATGAGTGTGACAGTTTTAGTTATAATTTCAAAGGCAGCAGAATAAGACAAGCACTTTGTGCTTGAAAATAACTCAAAAAAATAATTGTCAAGTGTAATTCTGCTTAAATTATGCTTAGGCAGCTATTATAATGTCTATGTAAAGACTACATCTTTTCTAAGTTTAATAATAAAGTTTCGCTTTAAGAACTACCATATATTTGAGTAAGTTATCAATTCAGTTGGAGAATAATGCATACAATACAAACCCACAAATTTCAATATGCATTAGTAAAAATATACATACACCATGAAGGATTTAATCTATTCTTCAGCCTCAGTGTGGAAACACAAGCTGACTTCACTTGAAAAAATGAGGTTAAAGGGTCTTAGACAAAGAATGAACCATGCTACTTGTCTGAAAATTCAGTGAAGTAAATAAAGAGGTTAAAATCTTTGCTTCAGGAATATCTAACAGAAATAAGACATGCACCTTCCTGTAAGTGCTCTCCATGAGACAAGCTACCAGAAAGGTAAATCCCATGTACTTTAGCAAATATTCCAGAAAAGAGTATTTGTGTTTTGTAGTAGAGGAGAGCACCATCACAGAAGAAGCTTTTGACTTTGTTTGAAGGTCACAAAAGGGGCAGGACAACAAGGACTTTCAAGGAACAATATCCTGTCACATCAAAAGCAACTATCAAAACACACTAGAAAATAAACAGACAAAAGCATTCACATCAACTTTACCAGTGCTTTCTGTATTGACCCAAAAATTTCCACACAAATGAAGACTTAATGAAACAACCGTATCAAGCCCATCATGAAAGCCTTTTAGTATGAATGAAAATACTAACCTAGGCTTGTGTGGGACCCCTCTGATGATCTTAAAGATGCTCTTGTTTTGCTGTTTTACACCATAGTAGGAAAACACACACACAAAAAGAAAACAGTCCTTACCTTTGTGCAAATCAAAATTTAATGTATTCAGGAGCTGTAAAATTGTACCTTTATTTCCCACTGTATCTAGACCTACATGTTGATACAAATTAGAGTAATGAAAATTGTAGTGGAAAGTATGAATGGAGCACTTATCACAGCCTCCTATTTTCACTAAGATTTATTTAATGAGTAGAAATACAAATATTCCCATAAAACTTGGGTGGAATATCCATTTTAAGAAGTTGAAGGGGGTCAGAAGTGTTGGCTCTTTCCCTGTGTTTGCTGTCTTTTCTCCATGGGTTTGGCAGTGAAGTTCATTAAGTTCACAATAGAAATTTCTGCTACTTCACAACACACCTCATTATAAAAGGGATTTATAAGACCCATGCTGATTGTAGCCATGGGGGCTGCCTTACAGAAAAGGCAATAGGTGGACAGGTAAGATTCCTAGAATCTCAAGCAAACTATAAATGAGAGCAGAATGGGAAAAGAGTCATTAACTTCTCCAAAGAAAGTCCCCTTTTGTCACTTTGACCTGTCACTGCTGGAAAAATCACATCAAAGACTATTTCAGAGGACTTTCTACAATTTTAGCCTTAAAAGAGGTGTTCAAACTTTCTGAGGCAAGTCACTAGATTTTATTTGAACTACAAACCATCAATGAAAATAGCCAGCTACTTGATAGACAAAACAAACGTATAATCAATTTTCACTGTTATTAAAACACAACTGTTTTTGCCACATGGAATTCAAATGAAATCCCATGAGAATTAATGTGTTGAAACAGTCAAGTTTAACAACAATACTTATGACTTCATTTCCAAAGTAACTGTCATCAAAAAAGACTTTATCATTGCTTTGATTTCTGTTTTGCACTGAAAAATTCCTTAGGATTTTGCAGACTTAAAGATGGGAAAAGATAAAGAATTAAAAAAAAACCTGTTGTGTGCACCTCATTCTATCATAAATATGCATTCTACTTTGCAGAAACATCAAGTTATAAGGGGGAGAGTAGGGATAAAGTGCAATCACTTGGCCAAACATCCAAATAACCCACCTTGAAATAGCTGTTAATTTCAAAGAAAAGTTAGAACAAGTCAGCACAAAAGGAACAGCAAAGAAGTAAAGCAGACAGAAGAGAGAATGGGAAGAGCTAGAAATCCTTAAATTAAATATTAAAGCCTTCTCATGGAAAGTTGATTGTTGATTTTACAGCATTGAAAATATAAAAAGCTTGCATAACAAAACTTGATCTCTCTATTCCATAAACCATGCTGTTTTTTGAGAACATGTGTATATGTATTGGAAATTGGGTGGAAAAAGGCATGGACTTACTTGTTAAGCAGGAAGCAGGAAGACTGTTACTTCCATGAGTGCTATCTGAAAAGCTCCATATTGATCCTTTTATTTTTCCAGAGTATTATGAGGTTAGGTCCACTTCAAACAGTTTTATGTTAAGCTGTATATAAAACAAAAGATGAGTTTACCTGCACAACAGTATAAATCAATATAATATCCTTTATATTTTTTTAAGTCCCAGCTGACTTCCCACAATACAGTCTAATGTCTTTCCAAGAGGTACCTGTTATATGGGTTGGACAGGTAATCTATAACACACAATTTATAAGGAAATACCAAAATAACCACAAACATTTCAGGAGTCCTTGGAATTTTCCAACCAACAAATCAAAAAGAAAAGGAAAAAGCAGTGGACCATAGAGGCTACTGCCACATGATGTTTTATATTTTTTGAACAATCTTTCATCTCTAACAACTTTTAGGAGTGCTTATTCCTCCTGTCACTAAAAAGACCTTCCCCATGCCATTTTGCTTATTTAAAGCTAGCAGAAAGCTATCTAATGGGGGACTAAGGGGCTGCATCACAAGAGAGGTGGCCAGCATGACAAGGGAGATGACTCTCCCCTGCACTCTACTTGTGATATCCCACCTGGAGCAGCGCCTCCAGCTCCGGGGCCCTCAGCACAAGAAAGACACAGACTTGCTGGGGCAAGTCCAGAGTAGGGCCATGGAGACAATCAGAGGGATGAAGCACCTCTCCTATGAAGACAGACTAGGAGAACCGGGTTTTCAGCTGAGAGAAGGCTGTGGGGAGACCTTATTGCAGCTTTTCAATACATAAAGGATGCCTGCAAGAAAGAGGAGGAGACTTTTCAGCAGGGCCTGTTGAGACAGGACAAGGGGTAACAGTTTTAAACTAAAAGAGGATAGATTTAGACTGGGTATAAGGAAGAAGGTGGTGAAACACCGGAAGAGATTGTCCACAGAGGTAGTAGATGCCTCATCCATGGACCCATGAAAGGTCAAGTTGAAGGGGGCTCTGAGCAACCTGATCTAGTTGAAGATGACCCTGCTTATTGCAGGAGTGTTGAACTAGATGGCTTTTTCAGATCCCTTCCAACCCAAACTCTTGTATGATTCTGTATATTTCTATTACTGTTGCATATGCCACTGAGCACAGAAATCCTCATGTTCCCTTCAGTCATGGATTTATGCTGGCACTCTAAGAATGTTCTTCATAGTCAGCCAGATACATCATTACGGAGAAAATACAAATAGCACTAGCTAAGTTTTGTAGACGTCACAAGTGCAGAAATGCTAGTGCAAGTAAAAAAAAAAAAGGAGAAAGTTTGAGTTAGTAAAGATGGGATTAGTATATACAAGATTCAATCAGTAAAGATAAAAATTGGATTAGCAAATGTGATTGCATAGAAAAAGGAGTTGTTAAAAATAACTACTTATTATATCCAGCCATTTGTTTTGGATTTATTTTTATTATCTGGCAGATATACTTCATTCTGATACATGTGTAGGACGTGTCAAGTCAAGAAGTGTCTGCTCTACCATATCTCTATATAGTAGTTCTGCTGTGGGTCCTTTTCCTCTGTTCTGCTACAAATTTTCACAACACTTAAAAAACATGTGGTATCCTTAAGCCTTCTGTACCTATTTGAAATCTTCTTTAAATTTATCAGAGAGTTTAAATGTTACTTGGAGAAATATAGGAAAAGGGACTACTGCTTCACTGTGATGCTGCACTAGAGAGTTTCTAGGGCCTTTGAGTTCTCCTTTTTAAGCTGAGAAATTATCCATACAAAAACACATTATGAAAATATTATTTGACTTATAATCAATCGCTTCAGAAACAGGAACTGCTTAAATTACCATTGGTTTTGACTGCATTGTGATACGGCCTTTAACTACATAGTCTTTTTCTCAAGCTCATCCTTGTCCCATATCACACTTACGAATTCCTGTGCGGTGCTGACAAATCAATGAAATTGAGCTTTTCACAAACTGTCAGTAGAGCATGCTTCTAGATGACAAGCTTCTTACCTTATTAGAAGTCATGTCTAAACATATGAAATGGTTAATGCCAAGTTCACTGTAGAAACCATGCCATGATTCATAGTAGTTCACAGAAGTTCATAGTAACATACAGTCTTGGCTTCCTTTTGCTGGCAAAACTGGCAGCCAGGGTGTGAAGAGTGATTGGCTTGTCCCACTAATTGTTATTTTTAATTGAGATCATAGTAAATAGTGTGAGCACAGTCCTTTAAATCTGCGTCTCCCCTTTCCTAAATAAGGTTAATAATGACTCCTTTTGCAGAGTTGTGAAAATGAGTAACATCTCTACACTTCTGAGATATTATTGAAAGATGCAATAAACAGTAGATGGGAGAATTAATCACTTCCTCTGAAAAAACAGAATTTGAACACTGTTAAATGTATGTGGTGCTGGACTGTTAAATTCTCACTGAATGAAAATTACTGGGCTTTTTATCAAGGCTTTTAACAAAATGGCCACTGTTTTACACCACGCTTCACAAGAAGTTTTCTGTAAAAATTCTCTTAAAATCTGACCACATTTGCAATTTACTAAAATGTAAATTCACTACTGTAGTAATTAAACCATTACTCATCCTTTATTTACATACTTTACTTACCTACCCTTCTAACAGAATTTAGGATTCACTTCTCTTTCTTTCTGATATTGCTAAAGTGGAGCTTTAAACTTGTTTCAGAGATTGAGGTCATGGAATTGGGGTTCTGTGAGTATCTGCAAATTTAACGTAGCAGCTATGAACCAGTGGCACTTATTAATGGCTCAGACCCTTTACACCTTATTTCTATATTAGCAAGGTTGACCTGGGAATTCTCAAAACCATAGAATAAAAAGGGAGTCATCTCCAATTCTAATATTTAAATCATATTATAGATCCTCAAGACTTTACTTGAAGCAGTTGGAACAAAACTCTGTTCATACGATAAAGAAGTGATTAAAAAAATTAAAATTTTCAAATTTTTTATACTACATAGAATATATACATTCATTAAACAAGAGGAATGAGAGATGTCTGTACATAGAATTTTGCACCAGCTGATGATCAAAATTCAAAAATGTAATAAGAAAGATGTCAAGCATAAAATCTTAACCTACTGTTGTTACTGCAGTGAAAGATTTGTCATTTATTTTAAGATCTTAATAAACAAAATTACAAATTTGCTGTGAGTTTATCCCACAAGTAACTGGAAAGGATGAAGTATTGAGAAGAATCTTGCATGAATGTAGGTTTCTTTCCCTAAGAACCTGGAACATTTTCATTGTAAGCAGCAGGAGCTAGTTTTGCATTCCAGTAAAGACCTGGAGAGAAAATTCTCTCTCTACCTCCTTAAAAGTTGCTGTCTCTCATGTAAGTTAATTTATGGTTTATTACAATAAAACTATTTACAACCTTAATAACAATATTTACAAGCTTTGACTCAGAGCTCTCTGCCTCCTCTGTTAGACACTGCTGTGTCCTCTCCTGCTGGAGATGTGGCATGATTCCATACAGGAAGGAATGTGAGACTCACAGGGTCAGAATATACCAGGAAAGTGGGAGTCCAGCTGAGGGAACAGGGTGTGCATGTCTGTGTTCTATGCCTTTTATTTGCATTTTGAATGTCGATGTATGCTTAACGGAAAAACCAAAAATGTTGATATAAACAGGAACCAAAACCTTGCAAGTGCCAGAATACTCCATAAATAACACTTTCTCATTCTGTAACAGAGCATAGACTTCCTTTTTTCTTCACAGTCAGTTTAGGAAGAGCAACAAAGGGCCCTCCAACCAGTGCAGTCAATAATTTGGTGACTAAGATATTTTTCAGGAAAGTAGTAAAGTGGGTTTCAACTCCATTCAGTTACACAGTGCACCAATCCATGTTACTACTTTCTGGGTGAAAAAATGCTCTGAACCAGTAGCTATTATGGGCACTTCTTGCAATAGAGTTTTGAAATAAAATAGTGCAGAATGGTCGATTACTTTAACATTTATATTCGAGCAGGGCAAACACCAGGGAAATGTGTAGAATATGATAGCTTCAGCCCCTACCCAGCCTGCCTGTTGGGACACACAGCCTCATCACAGCAAGGAAGACTCCAAGTACTATCAATGGACTACCCCTATCACCACTATAATCCCAGTACTCACAGCAGCAGACACAAATTCAAGATCAATATATGACAAACATGTAAAATACAAACATGTAAAATAGGAGGGAATTCCAGTAATATATCTAGTCTAAACTTATCCTGAAAGCAGTGATTTAGATCAGGTTATCCAGGCCAAGTTTTTAGTAATTCCTATGGGAAACATTCCACCACTTCTGTAAGCAACCTGTTCCACAGTTTAGTTGTTCTCATAGTGAAGAAAATCCTTCCCATATCCACTGGGATTTTCTTCCGAAGCAACTTGTGCCTGCTACCTCTTGTCATGTCACTGTGCATGCTTGAGAAGAAAGCACCTCCCACTCCACCACAGCCACACTTTCAAGTACTGGAAGACTGCAACTGCATCCCCCTACCAGGCCTTCTTCTCTCCAGGCTGAAAAACTCCAGTCCTCTGTCTTTCTTCTTGTGGATTTCTTCACCTGCTAGGTTCCACTAACTTACATGGGAGTCTCACCTACAGTAACATATTAAGCAACATTGCTTCTGAATGTAAGTATTTGGAAAATAAAAAAGAATCACTTTAAAGCCTTAAAAAAATCAGCTTCTCATAACAGTCTTAACTCCCCCATAAAGGCATTTAAATTATTCATGCACTAGGTCACCTTCATTCAGGGGAAAAAAATCTAGTCTTCAAAGTAAAAAGCTTTAAATCTTGTAAAATGCATAAATGGGTCAGACATGAGCTGTGTGTTACTACACATGTGCATGGGAGAGAAGGGAAGAATGAAAGGTTGGATTCAAAGTGAACTGGCTCCTGAATTACTTTTAAAGATTTACAGTCCATGAAGACACCATGTGGAGTGATGCAGAATAGCAAGTTTAGAAGCAAAGTGTAATTAAAAGTAGAGTTATAACCAGCTTTTCTTTTACATATCTGTGATCATTTGGGCCCAGAAATAAACTTTCAATACTTCTTCAAAGGAAGTTAGAAACAAACGAATATTACACAGGCACAGGAGAACAGAGAACTATGAGGTTGCTAGGGTATGGTTCTGCAGTTAAAATGACATTTCCTTGCCTTGTACTTTCTTTGCAAGCCTAGATATACATTTGCAGCCTAATAGCTACATACTATTTTTGCTCGCTGTTGGATAGGAACCTTCTCAACCACAGCACTTTAGGTTGCATTTCACATTTTAATTCCACTGCAGTTTAAAAACAGCTTATGCAATCTACTTGATTATGATTTTGATAATAGCTGTTTTACTTAAGTTATGAAAAATTGTCTCCTATTCAATCCAGGGCACCAAGTCGATAACCCTGAATGGAGACATGTCCTACCTCTTTAACAAAGATTGACAGAAACAATCTGCTTTGAATCTTTATGTTTTTAAATAAACCATAAAATAACAGGAATAGAAGTCCCCACAAAGCCTCTCTTTAATGAGTCACAGAATTTATGTTCAAAAGAATGACAGCTTTGCAAAATATGATTATGGATAAGAACTGTGACATCATTTGAGATCCAATAATACACCTATGTATGACAATGTATAAATGCATTGCCATTAAACACACCATAAGACACAATATTAAAATATGAATGAGGAAGAGGCCAATCTTCATATTAAATGCACAAAGTTACAAAGAACCTTATGGCAACCAACCAAAATAAATAGATGCTCCAAGGTGGAGTGTCTATAGAGGTTCCCACACAGCTTCTTAGCAGCTCTCCCACCCCTTTTTGCAGAGCCAATCTGCATGACAGACACATAGAAATTGGTTATACAGATAAAAAAAATACGAAAAAATATAATAAAAGACACAGGAAGAAAATAATGTTATTTACAGATTTTCCAGATCTGTATCTCATGGAAGTTAAGCATGTAAAGAACAGAATATGCAACTTACAATGTGAAAGTACTACATCAGATTTCTTAAAGACAGGTTTCGCCCACCTAAAGAAAAAAGCTCAGCCTGCAAGTTTTATAAACAATTTTTTAAATCCAAATTGGAAAAATTGTAACCAAAAGGGAAAATATTGCAAAATGCAGCTATAGAACAGTAAACAGACACAAAAAGGGTAAAAATGGACCCACATTTTAAATTATAAAAATAGAACCTACTATCTCCCTATTTGGAAAAGTGGCAAAATGTTCATGTCTTAGCCTACACTTGCAGGAAACATGTAAAAGTTTAAAAACTTGTCAAATCAAAACTCCCTGAAAAATTACCCCTTTTTTTAATTTTTTCCATTTTGTTTGTTCGGTTTGTTTTTTGGTTGGTTGGGTTTTTTGGGGGGAGGGGTTCTGCAAGGATTTTTTTGTTTGGGTTTTTTTATCTTGAGACGCTTCAACAAAGATAAGCAGAAGATGGTATCTAACCAACATGAAAGTTTTATGAAGACAGAGCTAGGATTCATGCAAGACTAAGCTGCAAAGTAGACACACAGGATTTTGCATGTTAAATACTGTGGCTTATACTTAGTGAAAACAGAAAAATATCTCAGAACTTGTTGCTCACTTAAGGAGTTACTCCTTATTCACATCAAAAAGCAGATCTAAAATGAAGAAACCATGATGATGCTTTGTTGCTCTAATAATGGTAACCACTGGTGCTCATTGTGCTTAATGACTGTAATGATTATTACTAAAAAGGCTGTAGGGATTCAATACTGCACATTGTGAACAAGTATGGCTGGTTCTTAAATTGGTTTAATTCACTTACAGCTTTTCTTCACAGATGTAATAATTTCATGCAAGAAACAGCAAGCTCAAAGATAGTGCAGTCACTATGAATACACTTAAATAGCCTGTAGTGTCCAGGCTATTTTCAGTAAATTTAGGGTATTTTTGTCTGCAGCAACAAATGCTAAAGGAAAGAGGACAATAATGGGTCTGGCAGTAGTATTAATATGGTGCCATTTTTGTCACGTTTCTACCAACTAAAACCTTGTCCCTTAAATGATGAGTATTTGTAACATTTTAACTTTAGTCCTAACTGAAATCCTATTCTCATTTATGTTATATCATATCATACTGTGCTGTTTGTCTAAGTAACATCCTGCAGAGGTGAACTTGACTGCACAATTAATCTGTGCTGATACAGACATTTATTTGCTTGGTTCACATGCACAAAATTGTGTGTTTCCTAAAATGTCCCCATTTTTCCAACAATATTACCTTGTTTAAAAAAACCCTGTATTATCTCTACCTACACATTTTGCCACAGCATCTGCATTTTAATTGCTGCTTTATAGTTTCTTTAATCTTCTCATTGTATTGAGGAATACAAGAAACGTGTGCTGGGCATTGTGTCTTTCTCAGTACTCATTAATTAGTAGGCTTTGGCATGAGACAGCTCTGCTCTCATTGACTTCACCAGGAGGAAATCTGAGCTTATGTGTATGTCTCCTCCACAAGTCATATGGTGCAAGTTTTCCCAATGTCTCCTCCCCAGAGATGCATTTTCTCCACATCTTATTTCTCATAATGTTTATTCTCTCTTCTTATACCTAAAACCATGTCCTTTTTGGTGTAGGATGGGAATTTAGGAGTCTGGGTGGTGTAGGATGTGGATTTAGGAGGCTGATTGGTTATTCTAAAAAAACCCCAAAGAACTGTTTACAAACATTTTTATTTTCAATAGTTTAGCCTCAGTTACTCAATCAAAGAAAAAATATTCTCAAAAAAATCGTATTGAGAAAATAGTTCCGGGAATTCCATTGTTTCCAGCTGAGCTTATTGTGCCTTATAAGGAGAACTCTTATTTTCTTAGGCAGAACCTCTTCTAAAGACAAATTGGAAAAGGTGATGCCATAAATCTGTCAGGCCCAGATGTGCAAGTTTCTGATGCCTAAAAGTCATCCCAGCTTATTTTCACATATGTTTGCATGGTTTGTTTAGGCAGTTTAAGGTAATGTGTGTACATTAGAAAAAAGCCACTCACTGTACATCTGCTAAATATGTGATGTATTACCTGTACATAAAAAGCAGAGAGTTGAGGACCAGAAGCTGTGGCTCAAACATTGCTTAGTGAATTTTGCTCACAGGTCATAAAAACAGTAACAACTAGAGTCTTCTGCTATTTGAGCTTACAGGATTCAAGCTCTCTCTACATCTCTGTATAAGCATGTGTACATACCCTCCAAGACAGCTTTAGGACAGCTGAACACAGAATAAAGATGCTGATTGCATGACTGATTTCTGTTTACCATTACCTCCAATAACCATATTTTTCTCACTACACAGAATATTCAGAACCATTTAGAATTTTTCCCTAATACAGCTGCTTAAGGTTAAAACCAGGATTGTGGGGGGGTTTCAGTTAGAATCATGAAAATTAATACAGCATTTTAAATACATACAAAACTAATAGACAGATACACATAGTTCCTTTCTTCCTTCAGGCTAATTTGTTTCTATTATTCACATTCCAGGTATTTGTTTTCCTGTATTTTCACATGCTTAATTCAATATCCCTCTTCTTGATACCACTCTGATATCTTTCCAGTATCTTTCTGTCTCTATGCTCTTTTCTCCTTTGCACCTTTTTGACATTAAAACCCAGTCACTTAAGACATTATCATTTCTTTTCACCATTGCCAAGAAGTCATCCGCTTTCAGTACTGTATCTAAAATTCCTGCCATGCCTTTATTTCCTTTTCCCCTTAATACTATTATATAAAAATATTCTTCATCTTTTTAAGTATCATTCCTATTAAAAAACCCCACTGATTAATTTTAGTCAGAGCCTGATCTACACATTACTCTTTCAAAAAAATGTAAAAATAAAGTAAGTAAAATTTGACTACTTCTTTACAAATATAACTTACAGGAAAAAAATATAAATACCATAAACTACTGTCATCATCTTAATATTCAGAATTTCCTAAGAGAAATTAATACAATGTGTTTATTAAGTGTTTAGAAAAATACTCAGGCAAACCAAAACAGTGTCATCAAGTACTATCACTCTTAGATGCCTGAATTAAGGTTATACACTGTAAAAGTATGGAAAAAATACTTTTGAAAAGGCACAATGAACTTGGTAATAGTTACTTGAAATCAAGATAATAAAAAATCTGTGCTTTATTGGAATTAATTATTTGGGATTACATCAATGTCAGCTATAAATTCTGACTAAAAGAAGCAATTGCTCTAATAGTGAAACACAGCCATCAATATTTTTGCAATGCTTATAGCAATACTGTGACACTGAGCCCTGCTATAAACAGGAGCTATGTGGCATGAAATTTTCCATGAGTATCCTAGGAGAGAAAATGCAGCAGTAAACATCATTAGTCAAGCGAGACCTACATGTCATAAGCAATAGGCAAGAGTCCAAGAAGGTCACAAGGTTAAAATGCTTTGTTTGAGTAATTATAGGATTTGAAGGATTAGGCTGAAGCAAAGGATTTAAGGACATGGAAGGATTAAACTGAGAAATAAATAAATTAAATTAAATGGAATGAAGGTATAGAAGGCAGTGCAAAAATTTGCTATTGCATTCAGTAAAGTTTTTGAAATAAGAATTGTTAAATAAAATAGTTGGAAGTGAAGGCAACATGATTTTGCTGTATTTGTTTGTTATTCAGCAACTGAGTCTGCAGAGACAAAGATTTTTTACAAAATATCTGTATGTTTCTGAGATTGAAGACCAAAGAAAGCATATATTTGAGGTAAGACATCTTAGCCAACTTCTTTGTGTCCCAGAACATACTCCGTAGCTTCTGTGTACAAACCGTGGGTGAGATCACAGCCACCGCAGCCTGTTACTGAAATCTGAAGATTCTTGCCACATGCACAAAGTGAATTCCAATCTTTACCTTATGCCACTCTTGTACAAAGCCAAGTTTGTTTAATTTAAAAGCCTGCTGTCTTTTTAAGCTGTTAATCGTGAGAATTAACTATTACATCTATTAAAATAAAAAATCTGCAGGCTTTGTTTCTTGAATATTGTGGATGAGAAAAATTATTCCAGTGTTATGAGGCCTGGGTGATCCACAGCTCGTGACGAAAAAACCAACCACTGGTATACAACACTAAACATAAACCAGTTAAGGGAGTTGGTTATGAAACAGTCACTCACAAATGTAAGATCACAGCACTTTCAGCAAATCTATGCAGAGACAATTAGCCTCGACAAGTGGCACTGACAATGGGTGTGAAAGCGGCGCGGCGGGCGCGGGGCGGGCGCGCCCCCTGCTGGGCGGCGGCGATGGTGCTCTCAGCCCATCCTCGCCCTGCGCTCTCCCCGCGCTCCGGTGCGACTGCAGCGTGCGCGTCACTGAGCTATTCTGTGGGTGTGGAACCACCAATGCCTGACTTCAAACACAACCAAACAGAGCTAGCAACCCAGAAAATCAGATTCTAAATTTTTCATACATTTTCTTAAATCTCTTTATCAAGGCCTAGATGTTTAGGTTCTCTCAAAATGATAATTCTAAAGGTCTAGTTTTGCTTCAGAACATTAGGCAAGGCCCTAACCTTGTTACCATTGTTTTGTTATTTCCATATTAAAGTAAAAGATAATTGTAACAAATAACAATGTTCAATATAACCATTTTTTCAATATTACGATATGATCTTTTTCTTTCTCTAAGTACTATTTAACTTGGGTTTCTACGGTTCAGATTGAATATTGCTTCAGAAAACTACAGAAATTCATACACTAACCCAAATCACAGAATCTGTAATTACATCTGACCTTATTTCTAAAACAGGGAACGGATGTTGTGTCCAGAAGTGCTGTGTACAGAGAATCCCAGCTTGGCACACTCATTCGTAATTTCCTATTCATTAAGTCCACTAACCTACCTCAGACTGAAAAAGTTTACATGTTTGAATAAATCATCTCTTTTAGCTGAACTATGTCCTATTTGAGTATTGCCATCATATGCCAACCAGAAATATAATTGATGGATATTTGCATTTAGAAGATCAGCTGTTCTGCATCACAAAAAAATCACCTCACTTCTCTTACAAGCTCTTGTCATTTTTAGCCAAGAATTGTCAGTTGTTTGCTTTTTTAAAAGCTGGCTTTCTGTAAACTGAATATTCCTAGTGAAACACCATCTCCTAACAGTTCATGCTGACAAATTTTCTTATGCTCCCTGCAGTGTGCCGAGGCCTGATCATGAGGTTTTGAGAGTGATTTTTATTCCTCATGCTCATTTGGAGCTATTTGTGGTGCGATCATTCTCACACAGGGTTTTTAGCGGGGGGGCATTAATTGTAAAGCTGTTCACCAGTAGCAGGGATGGCTACTGATTTCTCTCATATGGGTCACTGACCAGACAACAGATGGTGGAAATGTTCTGTCCTACTAATCTGGCCCAGAGTTGGCAATTCAGAGGTGAAAAGCTTTATCCCATTATCAAGTGCCTGAGCCATCCTGTCTCCAACCTGCAGGCTAAAGATTAAACAGTTAATAATCCCGAATTAAGTACCACCCCCTCAAATATCCCATCTACTGCACATCCCAGACATCTACCAGGCAGATCTACGAGAAGATCCCCATCAGTACACTATATTAATTTTAAATTCTACCTAAGGAGGAATGAAAAAGGAGCCAGTCTGGTAAAATAACAACATCAGTTGGGATAGAACTACTTATGCAATACCTGCAAGAAAAAGTTTATTGCACACAAAATATCAGGAAAAATAGAAAATCCAAGTAGGCTCTTTGTGAGAAATTAAATCCGGAAATAAAGGGAAGTGGCATCATAAAAAGAAAGTGCAAACATCAAAAAAAAAGCAGAAAACATTAAGATGCATTGCTCTTTGAAGGTTTCAGAAAAAAATCATATTATCAGTTAACACTACACAGTCATAACACCCTAGGCAGCTCCAAACAGTAGTACCAGTTTTAGTGAACTTATCTATCCTATCCTTCCCATTTTCTTTGCCTCTGCCAAGTATTTTGTTTTGCTTCACATTTAAGTTTTTAATTTTTATACATTAGATTTCTGTGTTGCATCCAAAATCACTATTAAAATTTCTAGTTTCCACTATAAATTGCCAGATAAGCTACTGTTACATCTGTGAAGATGACACCAAATACATAATCTGTAGTTCGAGATAACCGCAAAGCAAACAACTCACAGAATTCTTGAGCTCCTCTATATCCAGACTTAATCACTGGAATTCTTTGAAAATGCAAATGGGTTTAATAACAATATAAATTTTGAAAATATGAGAATAAAAGAGAAAGAGCGAGTAGGTTATTTTTAAATGTAGATATGTGTACATTTCCACATGTTAGGCCCACATGTATTTGGATCTCTATTCTTTCCACTCCAGAAAAACATGATTCAGATTACATATCATGATCTTATAAAATCCTATTACACCATAATTACCTTATCTAGTTAGACTCTTTTATCCATCAGGAAAATTTGACTGTTCAAATCTGTCAAGCCTGCACAAAGAACTCATTTACAGGGAAACCATGAAAGTAACTATAAGATCTGCCCTTGAGGGAAGGGACAGGGTGAACATAGCTCCTTGGTGTTATCTTAGATGTCTTAGTGTTCATTCTTCACTTTATGTTTCACACAGCTTCACTTGGGGCAGGTATAGGAAGTTGTGCCATATGTACATACAAGTTCTTGGTTGGCATTATTTTTGATAACCTGCTTAATTCATTTACAACTATGATGTTTCTAAGGACTGAAAAAACTCCATCTTGTGTCCATAAGGCCACTCTATCACATGACACTGTGTCACTGTAATAGTAGTAAAAAGCATTGTTCTAAGGTAGGTTACATAAACTGGAATCCCTCACAGATAATTCTTTTCTTTGAAAATACATAATTAGGGCTTGCCAAAAAATTAAAATTCTTAAGAAATTCTTTAAGTATATGATTTTCTATACTAGAACAGTAGCTAAAATTGCCTGAAGTTTGAATTTATTGCAAATATTTATTTAGAAAGCACAACATTTTGTTCAGCTTCAAGAATAAGATTGATGTCGCTCTTCTGCCAAAATTCACTGTTTTTACCTGTGAGCAAATTTGATTCAAGAAGGTAAAATAAGCAACGTTAGTAAAGTAGCATTTTCTTAACGCACACCTTGAACACGTTACAAGTATCCTACAAGTGTGATATACTAGCACTCTTCTGTTTTTCACAAATTAAAAAAAAAAAAAAAAGAAAAAAAAGTTAAAGGAAAATAGGCTAAGGAACAGGCTCCCCAGGGAAGCGGTCACAGCACCAAGTCTTAGAGAGTTGGCGAAGCATTTGGATGATACTCTTAGGCACATGGTGTGACTCTCAGGGACGGTCCTGTGCAGGGACAGGGCCTGGACTCAATGATCCATGTGGGTTCCTTCAAAATCAGCATATTCTATGATTCTGTGGATATATTTAGAAAGGGTATAAGGATGTTTAGCTAAGGGAACTGTTTTTCCATGCCCAAATAGTAATTTAAAACAACTGCAAGTATGCACATCAAAAACAAAATCAAAGAAAAATACATAAAATAAACAGGGATGTTTAATGGAAATTACTGCAGCTGAGCCCTAGGATAGCCCTAACTAACCTGTTGGTAGTGGCAGCTAGATGGTCCATGGTCATTGCTGTACCCAGCATACAGCTTGTATGCTTATGGAAACAGAACTGGGCCCTTGACTGAAATCACATTTTCATTACAAAATTTGACCTCTATATGGACTTGCAGAACTGCTTCTTTTCAGAAGATGTGTTTAATAACCAGGCCCAGTAATAAAAATATTTGGCACCTTGACTGGACAAACCAGTTGCTCTGCCCTTTAAAGCTAAACATAAGATCACATCACATAAGAAGCACATGAGCCATTTCTGCCCCTGTCTGGCATAAACATGCAACTTAGCTGCATTTAGCTGGCAATTATTTAGCTGTGCTCCTGGCAAACTTCACGGGAAAGGTCTGTTTTGGAAAGCCACAGCATTTTTAGTGTACATCATCTGGCAATTGTCCTCTTCTCTAAAATAACATATCATCATCTGTTTCCTTCGATAAGTTTCCACCAGCACACACAGCTCAAAGAAAACACTCTTAAAAACCCTTAGTGACCATATGGACCTGGATATCCACAGCTGTTCAGACGAGTAAGAGAACCATGTGTATGTTAAACACTATGCACACAGGGCAGAAACTGCAACATCTGCAGAAATGAAGGTAGAACTGACATTAGGATGATTAAGCAAGCAGAAAGGCTATCCTGCAATAGGAGACTCAAGACTGTTAGGCAAGTGAAATGAAATTGTGGAGAGGATAAAATTATTCTCTTGTATTATCCTCTTATAGCAAACAGATATGATAGAAGTCAAGAGTTTTTTAAACTATAGGGTAATACTGACACTAGAAGAATAAACAGGATGTGAATAAATTTAGACTGGAAGCTAAGAATGCACTCCTAATCACCAGGGCATTTTGGATGAAAAGGAGAATGATGATGGTGAAAGATTCTAATGATTTTTAAGATTAATATGGTTATGAATCTTTTCACATGAAGCACCTAAGGAGCTGGTTATATATTTACACATCATTTTTAATGCTATCAGATGTATAACAGTTTGGTGTCATATACTGGTATCTTATGGGTTAACTTGCTTTAAAGTCTGATAGTACTGTAAGATGAAAATCAGGTCACAAAAAGTGGTAATGTAGCTTCTGAATAAATTCAGATAGTCTTGGACTTGTTCAGACATTCAGGAAATGTTTTTGTAATCAAGTTCCAATTTAAATTGTCATTTAACTTATTGAAGAAAGGATATAAATTGTCAAAGCCTGCCCTCTCATCCCCCCAAACTGACACTAAGACTAGGTAAAAAGTTTCAGCCTTGCCAAATCTTATATGCCTATAACAGTGTCAGGGTAAGTCTGTATTTTACAGGGATGCTGTGAAGTTGCATGAGAAAATAACACACTTCAGGTCAGAGTTTATGATGGGTAAGAGAAGTAAAGTGAGAGATGTGCAATAAATCTCATTTTTCCCTCCATTTATGACTGAAACAAGCCATTTTTCACACGGGCTTTAGGTATGTTCTGAGATGTTGTAACAGATCAAAGAGGGAGCCTTAGTAACACTCTAGCCTCAGGAATGCCAAAACTATCCACACTCAGCTATTATGTACTTGAGTTTTACCCAGTGTACCTTGGTATACTCAGCTGTAATCTCCCTTCTACACAAGAGGACACAAAGTCTTGCTGGTTATTGTCTCCCCTGGGCTGCCTTTCATCTGCACCTGGAACACTGGGCCTACATGCATTCCTCCCTGTGGAAAAGCAGTGTCATTCTCTTCCAGGAGCCCATCACTGAAAGGAAGATACCGCCTCTGGATACGATTGCTCCCACAAGAGAGGAGCCAGGGCAGAAAGGTCTTGCTGCCCAGTGGAGTGTGGAGCGAGCACGGATTTCTCAGCCAGCTGGAGCGCTGCCCATAGACCAACCAACGCGCCCGTCCGTCCCCGCCCGCAGCGCCGCGGGGATGCGGCTCCGCACAGCACAGCGGGAAGGGTGCGCGCGGGGCGCGCGGGGCGGGAGCGCGCGGGACGGGGCGCGCGAGACNCACGGCGCGCGCGGCCCGGCATGCAGCGCGGCGGCTTTTGAATGGCGCAGGCTCGGCACGCCGAGCCCCGCAGCAGAGACCCCGCGGCCCGGCCCGGACCATGAGCTGCGGGTGAGTCCGGGGCGCGGAGGGGCCCGGGGCAGCGGGACGGGACGGGACAAGATGGGGCGGGGCCGCGGCGGAGCGGGGCCGCGCTCTGCCTCGCCGGGAGCGAGCGCGGCTCGCAGGCACCGCGCCGGGCGGGGGCGCCGATCGTCCCGTCCCTTCCCCTCCCATCCCGTCCCCTCCCGTGCCCCTGCCAGGCGGCCCCCGCCCGGCGCCCCTGCCCGGCTGTGGCGCTGCTGCAGCCTCCGGCGAGCCAGGTCTGGCACCTGCGGCTGTCTAAGATGGTGCCGTGAGCCCCGGCCCGGAACACGCGTGTGCAGCGACAGAGACGCGCCAGGAGAGCGAGGGAGGCTCCGGTGCTGCAGAAAAAGGAAGGACAACAAGCTGGGTGTGAGGCCTGCTGACGGATTTAATTTCTTGGGTGTGACAGATTCCAAGGAGGAAAAGGGGGGCGGAATTTTCAGTGCTTGAAGATCAGATCCTGCATTAATTACTTTGTTCAGAAGCTTTCAATTTTTTTTTTCAGAGTTGTGCTGGAGTAGTTTGCCATGCAGATCTAAAATAAAAACATTTTGAATAGGCAGATCTGTTAAGGAGAGAGATTCGGAAGTAGTTCCAGGAACCTTTTGTTTCTGTTTTTATAACATGCTCTGATTTGGAGCTTTCTTCCATCTCTTCTTGGAACATGAATTTTGCTTTTCCCAGTTTTTTGTTCCTACTGTTCTCCACCTGAAATGAGCGAAATAAATTTTTAAAAAGGATAGTTACACATGTTTAGGAGAATTAAAACCTAACAAAAGGCAGACTGGTGTGTCTTTGGCCTTTTTGATTTGACAGAACGTGTTGTTCTTGTCAAAAGATATCACTTTAATTTCCTATTGACAGGACATGGAGTTTTGATTAAAATTTCTATGTATAAAGTTATTTCATTGAATTCAAATTACTATTTATTTGAATACCTAAACTTCATGACTCAGGCTTTTATTTTCATATATTAAAATACTATTATTAAGGTATTTTATGTGAATATACTAAAAAGCTATATATAAGTATTCTGATACATATATATTACATGTATATTATATAGTAGTGTATATGTTTGTGTGTATATATATATATATATATATA
>VWZD01012797.1:103375-117406 GCA_013396695.1 Sakesphorus luctuosus | reverse complement strand
ATATATATATATATATATTCCCTTACCCAATTCTGAAGCTTCTTTTGTCAGTATGTTTTCATAGTAATACTTTAAATAAGCTTTTCTATTTTTATGTGATAGTTGGTCCCAGGGTAAGGGGCTTGACTATAAGAAAGTTTTTAAAATATTATGAACAGACAGTAACAGAAGTGTATTTGAGGGTAACTAACATAAAAAGTCATGTTTGAAATGTAGTCACAGACTGTTCAGCCAACTGGGTACCCACACCTCCACTAAGGTGGAACCTTGAGGGGTTTTACAATATGTCTTTCTCCAGGTTTGAATTCAAAATTCTTGTTGCAGTTTTTTTCAACCCTTTGGGTTGAAAAATCAGTCTCTGTATCTAATTTTCCGAGTAGTTTCTTAAAGTTTGTGTAAAATACTAATCTGGGAGCTTTGATGTAATGGAAATGTGTTTTCGATATAGCAACTCTCAGGTAATGTTATAGAACTTTTCCGACCTTATTATTCCTAGAGTGTGCATAAGTGAAAATCAATATGTAAGTTTTCATTAGCAAAGGATGAGTTTAGAAAGGATTAAACCACTGCTGGCAGCTGTTAGTTTATGGCAGCTTAAAATATCTGTAAATGGTACCTCCGGATGCAGAAAACTGGCTACTTGTGTGACTTTTTTTTCTAGAAACGGTGAATAAGGCTCAGTTATTAAACTCCTGGACTATCTCCAGAAGGAGAGCTAATGCACACCTGGTTCATCCTCACTCAACTTGAATGAACTCTGACTTGTAGTTGTTTTTGGAGGTTCATCTTGACTGCCAGTGGGCCACATATAAATTCCATATGTAAGAGGAAAATGAGCCTAAAACTTGGGTATGGGCTAACTTACCATAATTAGTTGCTCAATTAGTCTTTGTCTTTACTGCATATTTAACAAAATTCCTGTGATTTTTATCAACACAGGAAATGTTAAACTGGAACAAATGGCCTGACAGGCATTGCACATTAAAAAACTGTCCTGCTGGCGTATGAGACACTTTTTATGGTGTTGCAGAAAAATTCTGGAGTAAGGTACTTCTTACAATCTTGAGCTCTGCTTTCTTTTTTTAAGAGAATTCAGTGTTGGACACCCGGTAAACTGTCAGTACATAAATTACTAAAAAAAGGACTTTGAAAAGAAACTTGTTTCATATTTAAGGGATGTGGAAGCCTTCTAAAACAGAGCCAGATGGATTCTGTAACATTTCTCAGAACTAAAATGAAATTAAATTATGCCAAGCTCACAAAATCATTTCCACATCATAAGATAGTGCAAATTTATTTTTGTAGACAAATTACCCTTTTGAAAGTAAATTTGAAATAACTATTCTTGGAAGTTTCCTGTGAACATTTTAAATCTGAGAATGACCATTGTAATTAGTTGACCATTACCAGTTCCCTGATTTATACCTATTTGGAATGCTTTCAAAGCATGAACTCCTCTCCTTCAGAGTAACAATTGATTAACTCTCTCATTTGAGTTTAATATTGTCATCCTTGAACTTACACTTGAGTTAATTTGGGGTAGGGGAGAATCACAGGAACATTTGCTATGGCCAGTGCACATGGAATGCGACAGGAAAAAGAGCTGCTAAGAATGGGGACAAAAAATAGGGTTGAAGAATGGGTTTGAAAGGTGTTGCTGATGACTTAAGATATCTACATATTTTATGTTTTCCTTGCAAAGTACTCCAGTCTGTGTTCTGTAGGAAAATAATGTTATGTTAATACATGTGTAGATTACATAACATGCCAGGAAGAGTTTGTCCCTCTCTGGGGGCCGTGCCCAGAGCATCGGATGGAAGGGAGTGGCAGAGTTGTTAATACTTGCATTTGATAGATATGCATTAGAGAGCCTGTTAGTACTGACTTTCTTTGCTCGATTCTGGTATGACTTGAAGAGTTTTGTTGCTTCTGGGAGTGGTCAGAGATAGAAAATACCAGAACCATCAAAAAAACTTTGCACAGGTACTGTCTGTTGACTGTGGGAACAAATCAGCTTACTTATCAGGATATATGGCTGCTATTACTCTGGTCCTTCTGCTTAATGAAAATTGAGAATAAAAGGGGTAGAAGGGAAGGTTGTCTGTCATCTGCTGTGGAAAATCACCTATGTAATGGGGAAAGCTGGTGGAATTTGAGCCTATCATCTTTAAAAACTTATACATCTCTGTTCAGATTTGCAGTTGACTTTGTTACAGTTGTAAAACACTTTAGGATTTTACAGTAGATTAAGGCAGAGCTAAAGGAATGTGCGTTCTATCCTTAGTTTATTTTTAAAAAATTCTTAAAGCAAAAGCATTGCATTGGCCTCCATGAGGTGGTGTAACAGACTGTCCTGAACAAATACAACCAGCTGTGCTCATCACACAGGAGAACTCAGAAATTGAAAATGTTAAGGTATGTGTTGTTTGACTCTGTACAAATTACTGTCTAATGTCACTTTAAAAACCCTCTGTCTGTATCCAAAATAACAGAGGTGTGTAGTGTGTAATTAGCCATCCCTAGATGATACCTGATAGCAGAGAGGAAATCAAAGTTGTGAAGAGCCCTGTAAAGTGTCTTTCATCCTGTAGCGTTCGTCATTTTAATTGCTGGCCAGCTCGCATTTTGTTAGGTGTTACTAAGCCTTTGGAAGCTGGGTTCTTAAGATGTTGACTAAGTTTATTATAGCACTGTTGGGTTTGTACATACCAGATTCTTCTGCTTGTGTTCTGCTCTGTCTGGACCACCTGAATTGTGTGTATGAATTTAATCACTTTATTTCTTTTTTTTTAAGAATTTGCCCAGTCTGTCTTAAAACCCACGTAAACATTTGGATCCACATATCCTGTGGCAAATTCAACTTGATTATAATTTGCACAGAGCTATCCTTTTATTTTTAGTTTTGAACCAATCTTCAACCGTTGTCTTTTGACCCTTTATTCTTATATTGGGCAAGACAGTGAACAATCTCTGTGCCATTTCTCCAAGCCATTCAGTTTGGAGGCCATTGTCTTATTTCCCCTCTCAGCTATCAGTAGTCTCCTCTCCACATGGAAAAGGCTGATCTACTCAGTTGTTGATTTTATGGAAGTTATTCTATGCCTTTTTAAACTTCCCTATGTCTGAGCTCTTTCTTACTTTACTCAGAAGGTTTTTGGCTTTTGAGGATTGGGTCCTTTTTTAAGGAAAGAGAACTAAACCTGCACTCAGTATTTGAAACACAGACACAAATTATACCATATATATATATGTGTGTGTATGTATACACACACACAGAGTCACAACAGTGTTCTGTTTATTTTTCTAACCATTTATTGATCCATATGGAGCACTGAGCAGTCCAAATGATTTGCCATAGACTGTTGTATATCCAGATCTTGTTGTGGGTGGCAGTTATTAGCTCAGGGGCTGTGATTCTCTGTGGGAACCCAGAATTTCCTCATGCCTGCAGATAGACAGGCTTTGCTTTATGTTAATCTGTATTCATTGCTTCTGTCCTGTGGTACCTCACAGTCCTCTAATTCTTCAGTCATCCTCATCCTCACAGTCTGATACAACTTTGTGTTGTCAACAGTCTTTGTGAAGTAATTTATGAATATATCAAACAGCACAAACTAATGCAGATTTTCTGCAGGGATCTGGAAGTGACGTTCTGCAGTGTGGAAACTGCTTAGACAGTTTATGGCTGTTCCTTAAGTGTTTCTCCATGCAAAAGGTTTCCCTCATATGACTTGGTTGCAGTTTCCTCAAGATTTAAGGGAGGGACTTCTGGAAGCTTTTGGGAAACTCAAATGGACTCTGTCATTTAGCTGTCCTTTATCCATGTTGTACTACCACATACTCTTGATAAATTTCATTAATTTTGGATCATAGAATGATTTGGATTAGAAGGGACCTTAGACATCATCTAGTTTCAATTCCCCTGCCTGGGCCCAGGACTCTTTCTGCCACGCTGGGTTACTCAAAGCCCCATCTAACTGGCCTTGAATGCTTCCATCTCCCATTTCTCTAGGAAACCTGTTCCAGTGCCTTACCACCCTCACAGTACAGAATTTTTTCCTAATACCCAATGTCAGCCTGCCTTCTCTCAGTCTGAAGCCACTCCCCCTGGGCCTATCACTGACAGCTCTCTTGTAGTCCCTTCAGGTACTGAAAGGCTGCCATGAGGTCACCATGGAGCCTTCTGTTCTCCAGGCCGTGTTGCCTTCATGACAGCCAGGTTGAATATTTCCCAGTACATTATTTGTTTGTGTCCACTGAGTCTATTCTTGATTACATTGTTTACTAATTAGCACAACAGAGATGTCAGTCTGGATCTTCCTTGAGGCTGTCTTTAACTACTGTGTTTTCCACATGTGATTTCTTTAGGTGCTTTGTCAGCTCCAAGGGAGAGGTTCTGCACCTTGGCTAACAACACAGCTATTTCATTACTACTTGTATGTTCACTGCTGCTTCTACATAATCTGAGACCCTCACAAAACAGGTTAAACTATGAAAACCTCTTCTGTATACATAAGAATCCTACTTTGCTTCATCAAATGTTCCTTCATATTTGATTGTCTGTTGGCCTTTTGGGTTTCTGTTACCTGTCCTTAAGAAAAAAATTTGGTAGTTCTGTTGTCTCTTTCTGTTCCAGCTGGAAGGCTGGTATGGTCTTAGATCACGTTTGCCGAAGTGTGTAATTCTCTTAATTTTTCTTCTTGGACACATGCAACTTTTTGTAGGGAACTTCTTCCCCTCTGGGGTCTTTCTCTCCAGTTCAGATACCTCCAGTTCAGGTATTAGGAGATGTTGCCTTAGGTTCTTTAGAGCCCAATATTAAATGCTCATATGCTAATTGAATTTCCTTGGTAAGACCTTTCTTTCTAACCTTCTGATATTTTACACTTCTATTAAGCCAAAAGCATTCTAGTTACACAGTGCTGTCTTTTATACTGGCGATCAGATTCTTGCACACTGCTTTGTGGGAAAGAGGAATGTAGATTGAAATCATGTATTCAACAAGCAAAAGTAAAGAGAGGTCACTGTTAGGCATGAGGAATTGTAAGCTGGTAGTGTGTTAAAGGAGTAGTCAAAAAATTATTCTTCAGGAGCAGAAATTACAGACTTTTTAGCTTCTGATGAGATGATTCTGTGGGGTGTAGCTCTGGTGGTTGCAGGTTGTTCTCCCTATTCTTTTGGAGTTTATTGCTTTGCCCTCGGCATTATTTTCAAATAGGCAATGAAGAAAGGTTCTCCTGCATTTCTGCCTTTACCACTGGCCTGGATATAAGGCTGGATTTGTTTGGATTTTGGGGTTGTTGAGTTGGGATTTTTAACAAAAGTTGAGTTGTTCAGCATATGCGTTTCTGTTGTGCTCCAAGTTCAAATTTTAATGTACAGCCCAGTTTGAGGCCAAAGGCTTTTAACCAGTTTGATAAGCAGAGGAGAATTTGTTTGGTTTTGTAGGGGTTTTTTTCTAAACTTCAGGGGAGGGGAAAAAAGCCCTTATTTACTATTTATTTATAGGCCTGGTGTGGAGGAACTAGGATTTGAAAGTGTGGAGAACTACCAGTGGTAACTATTCTGTGATAACCATCCCATAGTGTGGAAAAGAGTTGAGTTAATGAACTAGTACTGAGCCAGCCTTATCTCTCAAAAAGCATTGACCACCATCTGTTACAAGACCTGCCCTAAATAATGCTGCCACTTGCAATGCTTGCTGTAGTCCCTTCTTATGGGGTAAGGGGTTCTGTCAGTAAATCTTAACTTTTTTGAGGAAGGTCTCAAACGAAATTCTTTAGTACTGATCCTGTTCTAAGGAAAATTGAAACATCTGATTTTTTTTTGCTTTCTCTGTACCCTGGGATACAGATTTTAATATGCTTTATGTTTGCAGAACAGCTTCTACCTTGTTTGGAGCCTGCCACCTGCTTGTTTTGTTTGATGGCCTTTAGCTGCTGTATGGAAGGATCTTCGTGGCTAATAAGCTGTTTTCCATCTGGCTTTTTCAGTGCTCAGTGTCTTAGTGTTTTAAATACTTAGTGTTTTAAATAATGTGGGATAAATCTGCTACAAAGAGGAAAAAAAATAGGGCTGTTGCTAAAGGTGGGGGGAGAGATTGGAGCACTCATATTGGAACCAGAGTTTCACCTCTCAGGGTAAAAATAATATTACAGGAAGTTGTCTTTTAAAAGTAGCATAGGATATCTAGCTAAAATATTTTAAGAACAGTGCTCCGTGATGATGTAGTTGTTGAATCCAGACTCTGATTTTCTGATCACTTCCAAAAAATGTAAAATCATATGCACAGATGTCTCAGTCTTGCTGTTGATGCTTGTAGAAATATTTGGCCTCTTCCAGAGACAGAGTTCTTTAGTTTTGGTTTTTAGTATGAAAAATAGCCAAAGTCATATGTTGAAAAAAATGGGTGGAGATGCATTTGCCAATAAATTAAAGAGAAGATCTTTTACTTCCATATTGGTTTTTAACCTTTGTTATTTTGATGAAGTTTGCCTTCTTCCTGAAAAACAGGAATTATTTTTTATCTGCCTTTCTCACTTGGAAACAGTTGTGGGACCAATTATTTTTCTCTAGGTGGCAGATAAAATTCATAGTGTGAGAAAAGAGTCTCATAAATTGCCTTATTCTTTACTTGAATTCTTGTTTATATGGCACTCCTCAGGGCAGGTGCACAAAGCTAGGGGTGATTTTGGTTTTATGTCTTTTTTTTTTTGAAAGCTAAATACAGATTGTGAAATGCTTATCAGCATGTTACTAATGATGAGGCCTCCAACTAACATTTGTTAAAGGTTGTTGTCTTGGGCAATTTGTATGATGAGAGGTCTTGAAAATAGTTGAATTCTTTTACCTGGTTTTGCCAGCTACATTTGAAGAAAGTTTGCTGAGTGTTTTAGAAAGTATAACTAAATATCTTTCCCTTGAGAACAGGGATTTGAGAGATTATGGCATCTGAAGCTCACAATGTTAGAAAACAGAAAGTATTGCATATCGAAGGTCATTCCATTGATCTCCGCAGAAAAGGAATCTCTTCTTCCACTAAAAAGATCATGAAGGAGGTAAGCTGGTTGTGGTGTTTGTTGTGGCATTTTGTGTCCTCTGACAAAACTGAAGTAAACATTCAAACAAGTTCGTAGTTCTGAGCAGTGTACATCTAGAAGCACAGCACTTCTGGGCACTTCAGGTTTAGATGTGCAATAGAACTTTATCTTGAACAGTAATTATATTGTGAAAACTGTGTGTTATAGTAGGCCCAGGCAGTGGCTGCCCATGTAAGTGCATTGTATAGGCCAGGTGAGCAGTAGGTACTGAGACAGTTTTACTCACACCTGCTTTTCTGCAGTCTGCCCAAGAATGTTTAAATGTAGGAATTCTATTGTGAAAAAGTTCTCTCTTGCCAAGACAGCTAAGTGGCACAAGTGAGAGGTGGGCTAGGTGAAATGCCTGCATTGAAATGGATCTGCTGTCATGTAATTGTACAGCCTGATCTACCACATTGTCCTCTAACACATGTATTTTCACTGGATTCTTCCTCATCAAAAGGAGTTTTCATAACCTCTTACCTGTGTTACTGGCTGAAAAGTAAGGCAGTGGAGTAACAAGGAAGCACTAGGGAGGTAAACTCACTGTAAGATGTCTTCAAACAGTGGTGATGATGCCAATATCCTCTATGTCTGTTTACTTACTGAAATTATGTATTAGGACTCACCTGATTTTATGACTCAGTGTTAACAAAAAAGATCATAATATTGTTTTGCTGATGAGCACAATGTAAATGTTACTATTAATGTTAAGTAGTATAAATGGGAGCATCACAGCCTTTTAGTAATAAAGCTTTTTTCTTCTCTGTTTCCTTTCTCCTAGGGTAAGAAATCTCCAAAACAGCTGGCTTCATACACAAACAGGTAGGAGGGCTGTGCTGTGTAGTATCAAAGTTTCAAGGGCAAGGGAGGTAGGGAGGAAGAAGCAGTTGGAATCAATTACAACGCCAAAGCAGACACATATGGAAGAAAGGTCTTGATTTTACTGACAATTCTTGGTTCTTGTGTTCCCTTCCATAATAATGAGTCTCTGCATTAGTAAAAACAAAGAGGAATATTGACATTATTATAATTGAATATTGAAATTGATATGAGAGTGTTACATTACTTCTGATAACCCAAATGTCATATATTGGGGAAAAATGTTTTCAATAACCTGAAAGTTGACTGCTGAAATCATAATGATACATGTTAACAATATAAAGTAATGATTAGGTCTTGAGCAACCTTCACTAAAATACTGCTTTATTATTGCAGAATAACAGTTGGAAAAACGGTGACCAGTCCCCTCTCTCTTTTCAAAGTGGTATATTGTAAGAGAAAAGTTCACTGTTATACTCCAAAGCCTTGTTACAGAAAGAAACTGTGCCCTAAATCCAGGGGCTGTGACATGGCAAATAAAGAAAATGAACTGGCTTGTGCAGGGAATCTGCCAGCAAAACTTCACAACAGTCGTACACACTTGCTGAATTCTAGTGACTCTGGCTCATCTCAAACAGAAGGCCCCTCATCCAAATACAGTGGATTTTTTTCAGAGGTAAGTAGAGTTTGAAGAAACTTTAATTTAAAATAAAGGTATTCCTGGTAGTTAGCTGTGAGAGTTTTCATGCAGATTAATTTTCTTCAATTCTTTAAATACCAGGTCTTGTGATTTACAGTTGGCAGCTGTCAATTTATAGTGATACAGTTGACAATAGTAAACAAGTCCTGCCAGTTTTCCCCATGTTTGTGTCAAGTCAGAAACTCAGATCTGCCAGATTAGACCAGGTTAACATTGTGCCAGTTTTGACCTGGTTAGATTTCATGATCTGACTGGGCACATGGCCACGTGCATGTTTATAGAAGTGTGAAAGTGAGAGTGTATTGGTGAGGTAGGACTGGACAATTTTCAATAGCAATATCAACTTTGTGTATGAAACTACCTCGAGTGTTTGTGTGGGACTATATTTCTTGTTAAGGTTGCTTGAGGAAAGTAGATGCTTCCAAGGCTTCTGAAACAGGCTGAAAGGTCAGACATTCAAATGAAATAGGTTTTGTGACAGTGAAGGCCATTTAGGTCCCTTAATGTTGAAGTTTCCATTTCTGCCACAATAGGTTTTTGTTACTCATTGCGGCCTGTATGTGTTTAAAGTGAGGCATGGCAGAGAGGATAAGATCAAAGACTATCACCATGCTGTCTTTTCATGTCCTGTAAGTGTGGCTGCCATGAAGACAGTCCTGGGAGTCCAGTGGGCTGGAGGTGCAAGTCTGTGGCACTCCTGCACTGTTTAATTTGATGGTTTCGGGAAAAGAGCAGTAGAATAGTTAAAGAGGTTGCAGAAAGAAAGGTGAAGAATTGAAGGCTGGGGAAGATTTATTCTCTGAAAAAGTAGGGACCAGATCATGGGCCACGAGTGACTGTGTAACTTGTCTCAGGGATGTGAGTGGCTTTGCAGTGTTCATTCCAATCCAAGGTCTATTTAATTATAATTCATGAAATTCATTCAGAGAACAAACTTTCAGAAATGAACCTTTTCTATCAGAGTTTGGAATATGTAGTTACTTGTGTCTGAATTGTGTCAAAAATAATAGTCATCTCAGTAAAAAGTTCATATAGTTCATAAAAATTACAGGTTGATGCTCATTATTGCTCTATTTAATTATTAGATACCTCTCTTTAGGTGGTAAATGGGTGCAAACCTTATTGTTGTAGCTTTTGTGTAAAGTAGATTTAATTTTTGTGTCCCCTTCTAAGGGAAATTTGTGGTTTTAAGGCCATTGTTAGCTAAATTTCTAAAACAAACTAATCAGCATACAGGTAGAAAAGTGTATTTGTATGTAATAGATTAATATAGTAGAGCACCTTATTGCTGTCAACTTGTGGCAAACTTCTTTTATATTTTCAAAAACATACAGGTGTCTCAGGACCACGAAACTATGGCTCAAGTTCTTTTCAGCAGGAATCTGAGGCTGAATGTAGCTTTAACCTTTTGGAGAAGGAGAAGTATAAGTGAACTGGTAGCCTACTTAGTGAGGTAAAATAAGTGTCTCTTATGTTCTTAAAATTGTAACAATCCCAAATATGCCACAGTATTTTCAGCAGTTCCTTAAATGTTGTAACTTTGTTAAACTTCTTAAATCATAGTGGAAGCATAGGCTTTTAGTAACACTTCTGACTTTATTCTTAATGTTTCTAGGATACAGGATCTTGGAGTAGTAGTAGACTGCCTTCCTGTGCTTACAAACAGGTACAAACAAAAAAAAAGTGGGGGATTAGAATCTGCTATAACCGTGCTGGACTTCAAGCACTTCTGAAACATCTTGTTTTTTTAAGTTTACAGGAAGAAAAGCCATATGTTTCAGTTGGCTGCTGTGTAGATCTTTTGCCTTTAGTGAAATCTCTGCTTAAAAGCAAATATGAAGAGTAAGTATCAATTCTGGGTGTTTTCTAAACTTTGTTAGTTCCTGGCTATGCAGAGCCCTGGAAATTAATGGTCTTTAGTTCTCTGACTCTTGTTCCTTCTGCCCCTGCTCACAGTTTTGCCTTTCTCAGGAATGCCTTCCTGAAGGAGAGCTTTCCTGTGAACCTCTTTATGCTTTAACAAACCAGTGGCACAAAAATTTTTCTATAAGATTAAGGACTTGGAGGAGGGGACTGGCTTTGCCCTTATGCAGAATTCTTTATCCTAAACAGTAAAACAGAGTAGCACTGAGGGTTTAGTATGCTTTATAACATCAAATCAAGGCAGCGTTTTTAGTTAAAATAACTGAAGAATGTCTACTTTTTCAACAAGAATTCCATTTTACCACTTAGAAATTGCAAATGTGGGCAAGTATTTAAACTTGCCAGTGTGTCTAGATTTTTCTTCTTCTCGGATGGAAAATGTGTTGCTTTCTTAATTGCTTGCCAATTTATCTCGACACTTTATCTGGCCTGTAGATATTGGGGAAGAGTAAGTGCATAATATGTAAAATATGTTGTTACAGATATGTGATAGTTGGTTTAAACTGGCTTCAGGCTGTCATTAAAAGATGGTGGTCAGAACTATCTGCACATACAGAAAAGGCAGAGGATGGGTGAGTATAGTGTTGGGAAATATTTAAATGTGTTTCTGTAGCTTATTTTGTGTCAGTGTTTTTTAATTTTGATCAATAGGACCTTGCCTACAGAAGACAAAATTATACTCAGAATTTGAGAGTAAAAGCTTTTAAAGTACTTAAAAGTAGTTCTGTTCTTAAGACACAGATAGTATTTGGAAGCTTACTTTAAGGATAGTCAAGTTTTTGGGGTTGTTTTTTTAATGGTGTTTTATTACATGTAGAACATAGCCGTGTCAGGGGCTGTACAGTTGCTGTAGAAGTTGGATCAAATTTTTTCAGATTTTGTGGCAATATCTATTGTATAGGCTAATTCATTATGCAGTATTAATAATGCATTTTAGTCAAAAAGACTACTGAAATGTACTACCTAAAGTGTTGTTCATTCTTTTTCAGAAATATTCATATTTTAAAACAACAACTAAGTGTTTTATGGGAACAGGAGAATCATCTTATTCTGGTTCCAGGATATACTGGTAGTATAGCTAAGGTAATCCAGTTCTAGTTGTGTACAGTAATAAACATAGTTGTATCACTTGCAGTATTCCTCTTGTTTTATTTATGCCTAACTATGGATGGATAGAAACACCTCTGCTTGTTTTCCAGTAATGCTCGGATATATTGCATGATTTTTACAAAGTCTTGGGTGGATTCCCTATGATAGCAGTAGTGTAGTTCAGAATGCTAATAATGTTTTTTTCTTTTGTTGTTTTTTCTTTCTTTACAGAGGAAGCATCTCTTTAATAACAAAGTAGCTCATAGTAATAAGCCTTAAAATTGAGTGAAAAAGGGCTCAGATGAGTAGGTAGACTGTGGAAAGGACAGATGTTTTCTCTGAAATCTGTTGTTACCCACTGTTGTAAGTGTAAGGCAGAATGGAGACTCTTAGCCCAGGAATGTCATTAGCATTGCACCTCAGGTGACTGGGGCAAGTGACAACATACTAAATTCTAAAGCTTGTTCCTAAGCTAATGCTTCAAAAGTTAAGAGCTTGTAGAGAGCAGAAGAGCATACCTATCTGAGGCAAATCCCTGTTTGCCTTTCTCAGTAGGTTGTGGTGTCAGTAATATAATGAGGTTGTCTGGTAGATTCATGCTTTGCTGCTTGTGCTCATCTCTATTAACATGGCTTTCTGAGGTTGGGCACAGAGAGTTACACTGAGTAAGAAACCTGTCCACGTGAAGGGATGTGATGGAGGCAGACAGTGAGAAAGGACTTAGAGCAGACACTTGCTTGATTATGTGCAGGATTTGAGTAAGTGTGAAAATAACTTAGAGATAACGTCTTTTACTTACATCTTAAGGAGTTTTGTGCAATCTGTATTTCTATGCCTACAGAATTGATCATTTTGATGTATCAAACAAGTAAGTTATTTCTTGTTTTCCTGGGACAGCTGTGGACCTGCAGCTTCAGTTTTGATGCCCCTACAAGGATAATTATGAGTTTCTTGCAGAGTTTCAGCCAGCAGGGATGCAGAACAACTGAGTTCTAACTCCCAACTGGTAGAACTGTGGGAGCATCTAATGTAGACTACCCAGTTCTTTTGCTGCATTGACACAGCAGCTATAGCTTGTGTCAGTTTGTTTCTCTAGGATTCAGGTTCCCTTTACGTTCATTTGCCTGCTTCCTACTGTATATTGGGGTAGATTGTGATCAGGGTCACCTGAGCAAGTCAGGAGCAAAAGCAGCACCTTGGAGGGACTGGGTGAAGGAAGATCACATTTAACATATTTAAACTACATGGTCATACGATGATGATTAATTATCCTTCCTGTGTATGCAGGGAGCACAGGGATAACAGACGAAATTGATGGCTTTGCAAACTAATCCTGGTGTTCTTGCAGGCCTTTCAGTAGATAAAGAAATGTCATTGAAAGCATTAATTGGAAGTAATCATGAAGATAAATTGTTCTGAAATTTGGCCAAATACTGTGTTATGGTCCTGTTTGGTTACCCTGCTTCAGATTTAGAGTCAATATTACAGCTATAAATAATGTGATGAATACTTTCTCCTTTTCTTTTTTTTCCTTCTAGGATGTAAATGCTTATTTATTACAGCTACACTGACACGATTGAGAAACTATGTGTGCTTATGTGGTGAAACAATCCCCTAAAGTATCCCTGAAATATGTACTGAAAGCCTGTTGAGAAATACTGGCAGAAGAGAACTGAACTGTCGAGCTGTTTAATGAAACCACTAACAAAATCCTAGCAATCTACTTCACATTGAAGTGGAAAAATGTCTACTAGGAGCAACTTTTACTTCAGTGAGGTGAAAGTGCACTATGAAAACTGTATGCCTTTGCTGCATTTGGGATTTGCTCAGTTACTAGGTATTCATTTAAATGCTACTGTATTTTCCTACAACACTGCATTAAAGAAGATGAATTATACTGTCATGAAGACAAGACAGCAGAACCAGTTACAAGGAACCAACAAAAGCAATCAGCATTAAAAGCTTTTAAATGTCTCTTTCACAAGAGAACTCCAAAAAATGCACAACTATATTCCAATTGCATTAAAAAACCAGCTTTGGGCTATTCAGTTACTTCTATGTTTTAATCAAATTATTAAAGACAGTTTGTGTTTGCACTAAATAGAAACTATACAGCAAAGGTGCCTTAATTACTAGTGTTTCAAAAAGCCAATGTGTTCAGATGCAAATAGCTATTATCTTCAAGATTGTGATAAAAAAATACAAAAATCAGGGTTTCACATTGTATAGTTAATGAAACATTGCACATTTACAAAGATTCATGTATGAAAAATATTATAAATACCTGAAGTTAAGCTTGGATAAACAGTTATTGCAAATGTCAGCAGAATGGTGAATTTATGTCTAACAAATGTTTTTATATTGTATGTGGATTTCTAACACAGTAATCTTTTTCTGTATCATTTAAACTACATGCAA
>VWZD01012797.1:87225-103316 GCA_013396695.1 Sakesphorus luctuosus | reverse complement strand
ATTTAAACTACATGCAAATAAGTAAATATATTAAATATACCTACTGTTTTTTCCTTTCAAGTTCAAAAACACCCCCAATTTCTAGAATATCTTCCACAGTACTTTTTATAGATATTTATGTCTATTGTTTGAAATGTTTACAGCCAGGTGAGGCCATGTTATTCAAATCACACCCTTTTTATACTACCTCCTTTAAGAAACTGACAAAGAGCTTTTGCAATGTTAATTAAGTTCTAGCCTGATCAATGATGGCAAATTTATACCAACAATAGCAGTGACAATACAGCTATAAATTCTTTTGCCGTCATATTGCTATGCTGTTCTATTTTAATTTAAAAGCTATATCTTAGCAGCTCTGAGGGAGTCTTGATTTTAGGCTTGTTGTTGCCTTTTTTAATTTTGTGATTAGGAAGCGTGCTTTTTTAATTAAAACTTATGAAGTGCCAGCTCTTTACTTAAAGTAAATACACATGCACAGCATGTATGACCAGATCTACTTCCTTAGAAAACTAGGTACTTACAAGGGTTGTTCTCATACTTAGCATTAAGCATGTGCACTTTTATTAATGTGCAGGAGAAGAGTCTTTTGGTAGCCCCAAGTGGTTTTTGCTTTACAGATTAAATAAATGAATTTTTAAGTCCTGTAGTGGTCAACAACTTTAGGCCTCCTGTTGCTTCATTTTGTATTTAGTTTATGTATCATTATTGCTGACTTCTAAAGGTCAACTAGAAATCTGTCATCAGAACTTGGTGCTTTTGGTTATTTGAATATTCTGTTAACCACCAAAGGTGTTGCACTTCCAGGGCAGTCAGGTTCCAGAGAAGAGTTTCTGGGACATCTGAAAAAGAACTCTGTGGGACAATCTGTAGACATGCACATAGCCAAATTCTTTTTGCTAGAATTGTTAGTTATTATTAGAGATACTTCATGTTCAAAGGAGTTTGAGATAGAACGTTTCAAATGTTCTTGCTGTCAATTAAAAAATCTAAAGAAACTACAGTATGACAACATTCTTGTATTCTGTACTGTTCTGTTGAGCACTTAAATGTAAAAGTAACATAAAGTCTAGCTTCATAATTTGGATAGCAGTTGCTGAAGCTCTTAGATTATTCCTCAAGGAGAATACTGTAAAGATAATGGAAACTCAGATCTTTGTGGGTTTTTTAATAGACAAAATGAAGTAACTCCTGGCCGTTTACTTCTGATAACAGAAGTAGTAATAGTTGTAATTGATCAAAGGGATAGTTCTAGTATTTAAAAATACAGCTGTAGATGTAAATACTTGGTCTTATAATGAAATCCGTATGTGGCCATGGAGTTACCAGATCATAACTGTGCATGGTGCTTTTGTTCTAGAGGTAAGGTAAGATTGACTTGAGGATCATTACTGAGGAACATCTAGTAAAATAATGTATTTTTCTTAACCGCCAGAAGTTGTATTTTGACAGCATGAGTAATACAGTATTATACATTGTCAGTATCTGTGCCTTATTTAAATGATTTTTTTTATTGTTTTCAGGCAGCTGCTAGACTAAAAACAGGATTCTGGTGTCTCCATTGTGAAATTATTTTTCTGTCATGATCTTAATTCATTTAAACTATTCACGGTAATATTCAAGCTCAGCTTCTTGTATTTAGTTCTCAAATGGCTAGGAATCAGTTTTACTGTTACTGAATGTACATGTGTAGTATCTGGTCAAAGGTGACATGAGTGAAATGTCTTAATAGCTGTATAACGCCATCAATTCCATAAAGCTGTCTTAGTGAATCTAAGAATTAAGTTTATGAACTATCATGTGCATAAATGCTGATCTTCACGTGATACGTCCTGACAATGCTGTTTCTAGGGTATGTCATAAGATCCAAGCAGAATTAATCCTTTTCTATATGTTCTTGTGATGCAGAAGCACGTATGTACTTGAGGATAAAGGATGCCTCCACAATGCTGTTCTTCATGTTATACTACTTCATATGAGACTGATGTCTTTGAAAAGCAGCATGTCTTTTGCCTCAGTGTTCCCTGAAAGTATCTGAGGCTGTTTTGCTGAAAGAGTACTTACTTGAAGGGTGACCCAGGACTTACCCATCCCCTAAACTGAAACTGAAGAATCCTTCTGACAAACTGTCTCTTTCTGCAGAGCTAGGAAAAAAAATCCAGTATTTTGTAAATGTAAGAGTCAAAATGTAGGTATTGCTCAGAGCTTGCTGAAGAGTGAAGATAGAAAAAAACTATCCTATTAATTAGCTGAGTACAAAGAAATTAGCGTGTCTTAATGACTATGTATGTCTCAGTTTTGAAGGGGATGCACTTCTTTCTCAGTAAAGAGTACTCTTGTATCACACAGGTACTGCAGTTCCAGACGACTTAATGGTGCTTACGGATTCTTGCTGGTATTTAAAAAAATAGCATCAGCCCTCCAGGAGTTTACCTTCTCCAGTGAGATATAAATAAAATGATCTCTCCCTTTATGTAGGCTGCTTTATTGTTATCAGAGGCTGCAGTTTTAGCAGTTGAAGGGCAGGAGGGATGGGAGAGTAGAAACGGACAAAAAAATACATGTGCCCCATGTTGAGTGACATCAGTCCCACTGCATTATAAGGTCCATATCTTAAAGCAGACTGTATTTTTATTTTCTGGCATCTGAAATAGGTAAGTTTGACTTGGAGTTGGAAGTCTGTGCATTTTGTGTTGAAGAGAGAAAGGTTTTTGAAGATGGATGCTATAGTGCTAATTTGTCATATGTTGATTTTTTTTTTGCTTGAAAGAGTGGAGATTTTTATGTGTAGAAACTTGAAGTTCTCTAAGCTTCATTTTGAACTAGCAAATGGTTGCTTTTGTCAGTTCATCTTGCCAGATCTTCCAGTTTTACAGAAGACTGAATGACTATCTAAGTGTGGAGATTTGCAGGTATATTTTGTGCCAAGTTCTCTGGGACAAAGTGAAATAGGTGGTTCATAGTCAACTATTTCAGAACACAAAACCCATGCAAATCATCCTACTGCTGTGAAGTTATTCCAGCTTTGCACAATGCAAATGCTTAAGTTTATGAAAGCAGATGATTCTTATGTGAGGAATTTTATATTGAGCCGATGCTGCATTAGAGGAAAAAAAAATTAAGCCATTTTTAATAGCCTTTGTAAAAGCCAGAAAGTGTAGTTAAATTTTTGTCTTCAGTCTTCTGTCCTACACACAGTCATCGTTGTAGGCTACAGATAAAGGTTGACTGAGAAAACTAATTGAGCATGCCTGTGTTATTAGTGCTTATATTATCCTTTAAACAATTTGTTTATTCTTTGAGTTAAATGGCTTGGTTTATGTCTGAGAATGAAACTAAATTCAAGTGTTTTTCTCTCTGCTTCCACATTAATTCTTCAGCTCTCGATCAAGTTACTTATTCCTCTCCTAGTTTAAATACACTGAGTGTCTGTTGTTAGAAGTGGGGAGGCGAGGATGAGAATTCTAGACAAACACAGGGCTAACTATTTAACATGATTTATTTTGAAGCAATTGTGAAAACTTTCCATTTGTAAAAGTCACACAGATTTTGTTAATACCCACTAATTGAAGGGGGCACTCACAACTTCAAGTTTGACTTTGAACTTTGTTGGAAAAAAATAAAATGTTTTCATTCTAAATAACCATAGCTGCAGTATTGTTTCTATTTATTTGTTTTTTGCATTGAGTACTAAGTAGGACTCTGATTAACTAGACTAACCTGCTGAAAGGGAGACAGGAGGTGTAGCACTGTCCCTTAAAGGGATAAAATGATGAACTCCCATAGTCTTCAACTGTTGCAGACCTAGAATATGTTTGTTTCCATACTGACTGGAGAACTGTAGTAATTTCTTCCATAAATTGTAGCTGCTGATCACATGGCTGTAAAATGAGATCTGCTACTTTCAGGTTGAATGTGGTGCATAATTGTTCCTGCTTCATATGGATCACTGCCTCAATTCAGGCAGTCATTTGAAAGCTTAAAAGTGTGAGCAACTAACTGTTGGGGTCTCAAATATCTGTACTTTGCTGTAACGAAATCCAAGCTTCATGTTTTCCACTTTTTTATTTTCCCCTTATTCCTTAATTTAAGTGCTTAAACCCATTTTAATCCCCTATGGAAAGTGTTAGCTGCCAAAACATGATAAAATGCATTTACAAATATGCTTCTGATGTGTTTTGATACAGTTCTGTGAATAATAGTTTTCTATGGATTTGGGAAGAAGGCTGCTTTCTATATATATAGGCTTGAAATAAACAACCAGTGGATTTTACGGAGATTGTAATCGTATTCTTGAGACTTTTTTTTTCCTCATAAACACTATATGTATTTTGAAACAAACCAAATCTAAATATCAAGATAAAGTTACATTCCAAGACTGCCTGCTCTTACAGGTGTAAGTGTTGAAATGCATACACTCCCTAATACCATATTTTAAAGTGACCTACAGACAGTTTCAAATAGCTCTTGTCATTTAGTTTGATGGCTCTTCGTCAAATTGTATTTAATCTACTGAACTTCACTTTCAAAAGGCCTGAATTATGTTTGGATATTGCAGTTGACACTTTTGCTCTTATTTCAGATATTCTATGCATTGTAAGACTTAGTACGGTAAGTATTCCAGCTTCAGAAAAATAGTTGGTCTTTTTTCTGACAACAGGCTTTCATTACATCTCTTCTGCATGAGACTGACCTCTTTTCTGTAAGAGTTAAAGAATTTTTACAGACGCTATTTCAGAGCAGGATTGCCAGATACAAGAAGCCTATGGCATGTTTGGTTCTAAATGGGAAATGGCACAGAAACAGGCACCCGTGCGGACAGTGCACATTTCATTACCGTGAATTGTTTTATCCCATGTGAATCAGCTGTCCTATTATCTACTTAGTCTAGCCAAAAGTGGAATGATTATTGAGGAGCTGAAGTCTTAACAACTCTCAGCTGTGAGAAACCAAAACTGCTCTTTCCATTCTGATGAAATGAATGCAGAAAGAACTATTTTGTGTATTTTAAAGCAAAAATCTCTGTAATACTTTCTGTGTCTGCTAATAGTACTTTGTCTTGAAGCTTAAAGGCATTTATGTGTTTGCTTAAAATGACAGTAAGTTTCTGACACAAGGGAAAAACCCCTTGCTGCATTAGGTCATTTCTGGATGGATGACTATGCGACCTCATGTTCCAGCTGCAAGAAAAAACAAACTACAAAAATATAATTAACCATCATTATACACATAAATATTGTTAAAACTTTTATTTTCAGCATTTTAAGGTTTAGGCTATTATTAGTGAAGTAGTAATGCATGGCAGGACTAACCAATTAACTGGCAGGTTTTGTTCTCAGCCCTGTGCTTTGGTAAGTCTAAAAGTTTGACCTTTTAATCAGCCAGAATAAGTGGTGATGGATGGAAGTGTTAATTTTGATGTACCTCTGTGCCAAAAGCCATCATTAGCATAAGAATAAGCAGAGTAGCTGTTTGGGAAGTGAACCACAGTAACTGTTTTTTCACATGAATTTTCTTAGGAAGAACCTTTGGTTACTTAAAAACTAATTTGCTGAGGGTTTTTTCTGGTTTTTGGTTGGTTGGTTTTTTAAGACATTACAGTTTGGATGTTTCCGGATAAAGAGAGCAGAGAGGGAATTCTGAAGAGTAAGTTTTCTAAATCTCCTGTTAATTGGATGATGGGGTAATGCTGTAAGGGGTACCTCTAAAAATGCTGCCCTCTTAAGTGGTGGCATCAGTAATCATTAGAGAGGGTTGAGGGCTTGAACACAGCCAGACTCTAATCAGGACTGTGGCTGACATGTGCCTTCCTGGTTGGCAGTGTAGGGAATTGACTTGCATTAAAACAAGGGAAGGGAGAGTGTTTAAGATACAATACAGAAATTCCCATCGCCTGGAAAGGATGCCTGTGATTGTTGTTGGGAGATTGGGGTATGATGATACTGGAAGTCTTTTCATTCCTGTGTGCCTAATCCACTGCAGTGAGGTACTTCACAAAGGAAGGCTGGAAACTTGATGCTCACAGAGCAGTCACGTTTCCTCCCAATTGCTGCTTTCCCACCCCTCTGACACGTTGGGGCACATCTGCTTGGCTGAATTCCCAGCTCCACATCCTTGTCACTTACCCAAGTGAGAACAAAATGCCTTTGTATTTGGCACACCTAGTTTCCCAAGTGATGTCTTGTACCTCAAGTCTTCCAGGTTCTCACTACCAAAGAAATTATCAACTTAGTGGCATTGAACTGTGAAAACTCAGAGGCTTATGCCCTACACAGGGCAACTGTGGATGCTACCACTTGGTTTACTCCTTAGGTTAACACAAAGAAGCATAATGATGGATGGTCATGTAATGGCTCTTTTCAGTCAGGAGGCTTAAGATGAAGCTGTTGTATTAAGAGTGTGTATGTGTGTGTATAAATGTTTTTTAAACATACTCTACCAGTATTCTACCAATATTAATTAAAAATGCCTGGAGTTCTAAACCTTTACAAATGGTAGGCTGGTGACTAGTTAGGGAGAAATCCTGCTGCTTAAGGGATGAGTTTGCTGGTTTGGGTTGAGATTTTTTTTTTCCCTGTTCACCCATTTTGCCTCCCCCTCTGAGCACAATTTTTTAAATTTGTTGGTGCCTCTTTGGTTTTCATTTTTGCAAGCTTATGTCTTTCAGGATTTTCTGACCAGACAGAATAATCAGGGAGCTCGGCAGAGTGAGGACGTGTCTTGTTCACAGAATGCCGTACAAGCACGCATACTCAGTGCCATGCAGAAGTAGAATTTTTGCTCTTTCCTCTGCATTGCAACACATTTATGTTTCTATTGGTGGCATGTCCCTTAACATCTCTAAAGCGGTTCTTTCCATCTCACAGTTCTTGATTCAAAAAGCAAATTAGTGACCTTCCAGATGAACAGATAAGGTTGCTACTAAAGCTAAAAACCAGAAAGGAGAGGAAAAAACCCCCAAACAAATCCAACACAACTCAAAACTAACCAAACCAAAAAACTAGTATTCACTTGTCACCAGCATAAATTAGTGCTGTGCCCAGATGACAACAAATGCTGCTGCTGTTTTTTTCATTAAAAAGTTCATAAGTATCTTTCTGAGCAAGGAGTCTCTGAAGTTAAAAATTGTTTGGGGTTCTTTTAGGATTAGTGCACTGTGATTTAGTTTACTTTCTACAGTATCTGACCTCAGCCACTCTCCTGTGAAGGGCTGCAAATAAGGAGAGAACGCCCTTGGATCTGTCTTCACAACTGGCAGCTTGCTCACTTCAGCTTTTACCTTGGGGACTAGCAAGGCGTATTTCAGCATTTCTGCATGCAGGATTTGGCATACATGCTTGAGATACTGCCTCCTCATTTGATAGTTCTCTCTGAGCTCTGCCAAATGAGCATTTAGCCTCTAGTGACTCCTTCAAATCTGCTTTGGTTGAAACAGTTCTGATGTCAAGGATTCTGCTTATGTGAAAGGAACTGCAAGACTTAATTAATAAACTAACCAAATCTAAATCTTGATTGTAATAGGCTTCTGCATTGAGAACCTGTTAATCTACAGGTCCTGGTATCCCCCTAACACTTTTTTCTGGCAAAATGGATTGGTCTGTGGTTCCTTTGTAGTATATATTAACCTATGCTATTTTTCATACCTTACAGAGAAGTTCCTATGCATTACTCTATCTCCAAGTTACTGCAGCCCATGTGTTCCTGGTGTTCAGCATAACTAACTGATTTTTCAGGCACTCATTTGAAGTTGTCTTTTGGCCAGGAAATGTATTCAGAAGTTGAACTGATTTTAATGGTCTGCAATAATATCTTCACTGGTATTTAGAAGCATTATGCTTTTTGATGAAAGTGTCATTTGTGTTGGCAGCAGTATAATTGAATTTTGCTGTCTCAACAATGAGAGACTTGAGTGAGAGGAAGAACTAACTTGAGTCCGATGGCTCTAGCCAAGCCCTGCCTTTTCCTCTCAGGTCTAGTGGTGAGATAAAAGGAAGAAGCAGCAATCACTGCTTTAAGGACTGTTTGAACCCAGCCTCAATCACATCTACTGTCTCATATATTCTGCTTTTTCTCCTAATGGCACTGCCAGCAGTGAGCCATGCAGAGTTGTGGCATGTGTGGAGCAGCTGCAGCTGATCTGTTGTTCTGTGACCTTCAGACAAAGCATTGCCCCTGCTAAGAGACCCTTAGCAGGATTCTTTCCTGGCAGAACTTCCCTTAGAAGACCTTCCAAACGCCTCTCAAGTTGTGTCCATGACTCATAAAGGAGTCTTTCTTTCCTGTATGTGCCTTTCTAGGTTAAGATGCCACTGTGTACTTTGTATGCCAGGAGAATCTTCTAATTTTAAATGCACAAACTCAGACTTTCTAATCTCCCTATGTTTTGTCTGCCACAGAGACTGTCCAGCCAGATAATGGGCTGTGTAAAAGCCTGCAGTGGGACTTGCTCGTGGTTCACCTGAGCTCAAGCTTTCTGTGCCCTTGCTGAAGAATGCTGCTATTCCAGGTAGCTACAATGCAGCCAGCAAAAGGTCCAGTTGTTTTTTTTTCATTGAGCATCACGCTATTTTATGGAGAGACTGCACATATGATAATATTATCAGATTCAGAGATGAGCGGTGCTTTTAATTTAGTTTGTTGTTTGGGGGTTTTATTTATTTTCTAAACAGGTATTACCTGGGAGCTCAAATATTTTTAAGAGTTTATGCATGGTTTCTTTCCATCCCACCCACCCATCCCCACAACTCTTGCATGAATACAACGTGGCCCTGGCAGTCACTTGATTTTGCTTCCTGTTCCTAATATTTTAATATGTCGATATCTAAAAGCTTCTCTTTACACTTAAAAAAAGTAATTCTAAACTAGACACTAGAATCTCTTCCCCCTGGAGTGAACACCGCTTTTAAGATGCTTTGCTGAATTCTTTATAGGCTTGCAGGAAACAGTGAAAGTTATAAATGAAGTCCTGCAATAATCTTTCTGTAGGTCTGTAGGTTCTGTAGTTATTTTATTTGCCTAAAATAAAAATCCAAAAGCAAAGCACAAAATTAACTTCAGGACTTCTGCTATCTATATCAGAGCTATTAGTTCCAGTGGGCTCTGGATTTTACCAGCCATTACATGGAGCTTCCCAGAGGAGCCTGCTGTCAAATACATTTACAATAAATTTACAAATAATGAAAGCAAGTAGCTAGAGGGAAAGGAAAGGCTTTACAAGGTGACTTATTCTATTGTTTTTTCCACAAATGTATGAGACACAGAAAAATTACCCATTTTTATATGGCTCAAAAAATTAAGGA
Source organism: Sakesphorus luctuosus (assembly GCA_013396695.1). Taxonomy (NCBI): domain Eukaryota; kingdom Metazoa; phylum Chordata; class Aves; order Passeriformes; family Thamnophilidae; genus Sakesphorus; species Sakesphorus luctuosus. The sequence goes on along the minus strand of VWZD01012797.1, from coordinate 94,020 downwards.
GGAAGGAAGCATAGGCATCCAAACCCATGAATCATATGACAAGTACAAAACGTTATGCTGCAATTGCAAAGATTTTATATGGTAAAGCTAGTATTATGAATCTAAAAAGTATTTAATTTAACCCCACAGTACTTATCTGAGAAACAGAAAATCCTGCCTCAGGCTAAACTACTGAAAAAAAAGAAAGGATTAATATAATGTAGAAGGAATCACTGTACTCCTATAGGACTCTTACTTACATATAGTCTAAGGCTGGCACACGTTTGAGTCAAACAGGAACTACTACTATGTATTGTGAAGCTGCTACTCATATTGCTTTAATGAAACTGTTTAACACACTGAATAGCAATGTAACAACGCAGAGAAAATTAACTTGTTTGCCATTGATTAATGATAGATAATGTGTGAAGTTCCCCACAGTGGTTCATTTGAGCAGTTCTCTGTGATGCAAGAACTCGTGCTCATTAAGGCATGTCTTTACTTGCAGTCTGAATCAGCATAATAGCCCACACAAATAGGAATGCACTTTAAAGATAAAAACAGGATTCATATTTAGCTTACTTACAGTGTAATGCACCTCTGAATTATTTCGTTCAGATAAACAAGGCAAAGGTTGAAAGGTAGAAGAACGAAAGTTTATTTCAATAATAGCTTGGAAAGAGTTGCAGAAGAATTACAGGCCAATACAATGAACGAAGACAGTAGGAAAAGCTATCAGCAGTTATTCTTCTAAGTGCTAATTTCAAGGAAGTAGCAGCTGGTAAACTTGCTCAATTATCATCTGTGCACATGTACAGTTATATATCTCAAATGCCAGTCTTATACAAGAAAGGTTTGTACAGATGAACTTAGAGTTCTCAACTTCTCAAGAACAGTCAGAATGTGTTTAAAAGAAAAAAAAGTTTCTACAACTACTGCTGAAGGTAAGTGGAAGGAGTAACTAAAGCTTTAGAAAAAACCCCAAAGCATTGCTGAATCTTTTATTTCTGAGATCAATATATAGCCAACTGAATCCAGAGCCACTGTAATTTTAAGACCCAGCTTTGTTTCTTTTGCTTTGTCAAATAATGTGAGTTCACAGCTTTTACTACTTTCATATTTATTTCAAATCCAGATTTGATAATAGTACACACTGTAATAGTTTTTGTAACAATAAATACACCAAAGAGAATGTTTATCATCTAGAAATTGCTACTTCAATTCCACTTGCATTGTTATACTTCTAAGTCCAACTATACATAGTATAAAATAAAGTTCCTCCACCAAAAAAAAATTACAAAAAATGGGCTTTGAAATAACACAAATTAATCTTTGGCCTTTGGTAATTCATCCTCTTGAAAACCAGAATCAACTTTCATGACAGACCAGAAATGGTTAAATTTCCAGTCAGAAGGAGGATCTCTGCTGCTTTTGATCTTTCTTTCTTCAGGTTCTCCTAGCACAGAAGCAACAGCAGCATAATTTAAGCAACTGCTTAAGGCTGTCTGAATTAGAGCATCCCTTTGCATGTTGGATGCAGGATCTGCCAGACTCTCAGCAGGGCAGACAACTAGTGGACCCTCCCTGTGAGCATGAAGAGGCTTCTCTCTGGTAGAATGTCCTACCAAAGCACTTGCAGCTGCTTTGTGTTGCTCTAACCTCCCATCTCATGTGAACCAGTTCTACATAGCATGTGAACTTCTTGAGCTTGACATACAAGGAAAGGAATGTTGTTTTGTGGTGGTCTATTACCAATACTGCAGTAAAGCAAAAACATGCTTTCATATGTCCTTCTGTAAAGGATGTGATGCTAATACTGTATTATGTGGAGACCACCTTGTGGCATTATGGAAGTATAATCCAGATGTAAAAAAAAAATAACACTATTTCGACAGCATACCAAGGAATAAGGATTCTAAACTGCTTATTTTTTTAGAAACCAAACATCACAGTGATGTGTCATTCTAGCCTCATGTGAATGATTACAGGTGCTGTCCATACAAGTAACAACACAGGAATCTGAGGACGTGTGCAGCACCATTCTGTGTGGCATAGCTTCTAAGCTAGTCAGCTTAATAAATGCAGCAGTTCTTAAGCACCCTGCTTGCATGGTTTATGCACAATTGCATCTTAACAGTGATGTAAGGACAAATTTTTACAGAGAACAGGAGCGGATGAGGAGTGCAGTCAAAGGACTGTAAAACTGACTTCCAGGTTACCATCATTTTACACCTGTATTTGCTCTGCTTGCACAAGGTAGCCTGGAAATTTTTACAGCAAGAAAATTATGCTCCTTTTCCCTGCACTTAAACTATTATTTAAATTTCCTCTAGCAAAGAATGAAATTTGAATTCAGGAAAGATCAGTTTGATTTCAACTAGACAAAACGGGTTATTATCTGGCAGTCTCAATGTCAGCATTTGCTATCTGCTATGAAGAGCGTGCTAGAGTATCCTGTTCATGGTTTTGGACATATATTGTAAGGTGAAAACAATTCATACCTGGGAAAAAAGTCCTGAAGAAGTTTGTCCATTCAGCTTGAGGTGAATGCAAACAAGGGAGTAAATGAATGTTAGCTCTCTGAGACAGAAAAGTTCTCAGTTGTACATGCGGACTTTGCACTGTGGGGATGGGTGTGTTGGAGATGCAGAAATTATTGTGACAACTACAACGTTTACAGGGGATCAAGAGATTTTCTGCTCCAACACAGAGTCATTTAGGTTGCCAAAGACGTCTTAGATCATCAAATCCAGCCCGTAACCTAACATTGCTAGTCCACCACCAGGTCCCTAAGCACCACATCTGCATATCTTTTAAATACCTCCGGAGATGGGGACTTCACTGCTTCCCTGGGTAGCCTGTTCCAATGCTTAGCAATCCTTTTGGTGAAGAAACTTTTTCTAATGTCCAATCTAAATCTCCCCTGGCACAATTTGAGGCAGTTTCTTCTGTCACAAGTTACTTGAGAAAAAATATTGCCCCCCAACCTTTCTACAACCTCTTTTCAGGTAGTTGTAGAAAACAATAATGTCTCTTCTGAGCCTCCTTTTCTCCAAGCTGAACAACCCCAGCTCTCTCAGCTGATTTTCATAAGACTTGTACTCCAGACTCTTCACCACCTTCATTGCCCTTCTTTCAAGAAGCAATCTGTTTGAAGCAGATTGGGATTCTGAAGCAGCTGAAGATGGTGGCCTGTGTGCCTTCCTGCCCCAAGTCAGATGTAGGACCCTATCAGGGCATCTTATATTCAGGACAACAAAAAGACTGTCACTGAATCCAGGCTGAAATCCTGACGAGTTCTGGCCGTGTTTACTGTTTCTTGTGTAGCACAGAAAACTGCCAGTAGATGGCATTACGGTTCCACGCTATAATAAATGAATTTTTAAAAAAAAAACAAAAAAACCAAAACCAAACCAACTAAAAAACTAGTACTGAGAGAGATGTGCAGGAAATTTTTGTTAATTCTGTGTTTAATCACAGTTAAAACTGCTTGGGAAGGAGAGAGCTGAGTAAATGAGTTACCTGCCTGTGGCCTTTCACTGTACCTTTATGCCAAATTGTTCCACCTACCTTCAGTTGTGTAGTCTCATAAATCTGCTCGCTTGGCTGGGCATTTTGATTTCTTCTCACCTCTGATTAGTCTCTTCAAAAACAAATATAGTGTAGCTATGTGTATTACAGTGCACATGTTCTTATTTATTCTTCGAGTCAGCAAGGATTGTGGCTTTGCTTCCACTGAACATATGTGAACCAGCATTACTCATCTGGTGGTGTTATCTGTGTACCTATATCGGGGGACTGACTCAAAGATTATGCTAAGACTAAAGGCAGATGGCTGAAGGTGCTCCCTGCTTGTCTGGTCAAAGTCTGCATATTGCAGCCTGAGTCATGCACAAAACAAATTTTGGGCTGCTGCTGTTTGGGGTCCAGTGTATTGAAGTAAACCAATATCAGTGACAGGATCTCGTTTGTTTTCAAAGGCAAATATTTAAACACTAGCCAAGGCACTAGCAGCTTTATGGGAACAGAAGTGTTCAGAGCAATTGCACTGCAATGTTCTAAGGTGAATTAAATGCTTTGTTAATGGTGACCTGGAAGCAAAAAAATACATAGCAAGTTTTGCAAGCGTTCCAATTGTGAAAAAGATTCAGTGCAAAAATAAGTTTTGATACGTTTTTTGCAAACTCCTTTCATCCTCACAGGATTAAAAACCTCTTGCTACTTAAGAGTATCCCAAACCACTTAATCAGTCATAAACAGCTACAATGGTCTTGGATTTTGATGTTGAGTTCTAAGGCACTTAATAGGTCTCCTCTGCTTTTTCAGTTTGTATGTGAAACCAAAAGTGACAAGAATCTGGAGACACAGATTTCAGTGTTAGTGTGATGGCATTACATTAATCTAGACCTCTTTGTTCAACCCATTAGGGACTGTCAGCTCTCATCCATCTGGCTGACAGTTCTGTAGCGTTAGTGACAGCGGGCTGAAGTAACTCAGACAAAACCAAAAATGTGCTTGTGAACAGGGTAGAACTTTTAAGAAACTTGCCATTTTTATGTAGCTATTACTCAAGGAGTGAATCCCTCAATGAAGAGACAGAAAACATGGAGGTCATCCTTGATTTCACTTTTGTGTTGTTGGGTTGTTCAGTTGCTTCAATTGAACTGAAGCTGTTGCTTGGCAGTTTTGTCTGACTTCTGATCAGATATTCACTTGAAATCAATTTGCTAATAGCCAAATTTCTTATTTCTAATAGTAAAATTCCTTCCAAAAACACCCCCAGGTAGCATCTCCCAAGTGGTGTACGATTTATTTTGATAAATACATACCTGGACATTTTTATTTCTTTGTTTCTATTTGTACTACTGTTGTTCTGGGATTTGTTCTTGCTATCTAGAAGGCAAACACCCACTGCACAATATAAAAACTTAAATAACATTGTGCAATCTGCTCAAGGGAGCTGCTGCTGTAGCTAGTCTTAATCAAAAAAAAGGCAGTAATCAACCAAATTAATTATTTTCTCAGTTGTGTACACATATAAATACTTATCTGTATGAAGTAAAACTTTTAATATGTGAGGAAGTTACATGGTAAGTGGACAAGTGATTGTATGCCTGACATTGAAAAGGTTGCATGCCAATGCAGCTATTGGATAAGGCATATGTGTGTGTGTGTGTGTGTATAGATATACATAATTAGGCATATATAAGGATTTTCCTCTGCAATGAAACCTGCAAGCACAGTCAAGGTTTCTATATGAGGGTAAGATTCTAGCCAAGATGCTGTTTAATTAACTTCTCCGTTTGTTAGCAGGACAATACAGTGAGAGAAGTTTCTTAGATTAGATTATGAAAAAAACAAAGGGAGGTTTTTGAGGGGTTCTCCAAGGATTTAAACCAAGAAACTGTATTATGTAGGTTATAAATTGTTTGACTGAGGAAATCCTTAAAACTGGAGAGCATGATCATTCTTTGTGGTCTGAGAATATCCTAATACAATTGCATGAGGATATTTTAAAAATAGGACATTTTTACACTAACTGCATGTAAAAAACTATTAACATGAGATGTGACTATGAAGATGATGTCTCTCTGTGATGTTGTACTGGAAACAGTGTTGTGTCTGTGGCTGTAACATAAATCCTACTGCTTAGTAGTTCTGTTGGTAAGTACTTCTAACACTATTCAGTTCTGGCATTATTAGGTTTCCACTCCCAGAACTGCTGGAGTTTAATGCTTTTGTGAGTTTATATGAGAGAAGAACCTCATAGATCGTTGTCTCCAAAGTAAAGACAGCTACAAGATACTGCCAGACAAGTCATTCACAACATCCCACTGAAATGGGATGACATGCTTTTTAAATCATGCCTAGTGTGATGCAATGTTTTTATTATCAGCTGATGGCCAGGTTAATCTTGTTTAATGATAATCTTTCCACATGTTCAGTGATTAACTGACACAAATAAGATAGTTAAAAAGGAAGCAAGTGTAACCACAATGTGACAATAAATACATATGTCATAACAGGACGTGCTTCATAAAGGCGAACTGGGGGACCAGGAAGGTATGACGGCCCTCGTGGTTTCTCCTGTAAGTCTGTGTCTCCTGAATAAGTAACACATTTTCATGCTATTATACTCAATCAGAAACAAACTGGAGCGCTGTAAGTCATTACTTAAAAGATGACACTTTAGGTCTTTATTTTATGAAGAATTTTAATCTTTTGTAAGCTTGTTACTTGCTTGTCCTAGAAAAAGCTTATTACTCTTTGCAGAGCTATTGAGATTTAAAACTAGGATGCCTTAAATAGATACATTACCGAGGAAGATACATCTACTTCTTACACATGAATGTTCTTCAGGTTCGCATTTCTGTCATTCAACATTTTAAGTAGGAAATTATCCCTTGTTTTGGCTCACAAATGGAAAACCAAAGGAGGTCCCCCGCACCGCGTGCCGGTGGGATGGGCGTGCCGGTGGGATGGGCGTGCCGGTGGGACCGACGCGCCGGTGGGATAAGCGTGCCGGTGGGACGGGCGTGCCGCTGGGACGGGCGCGCCGGTGGGATGGGCGTGCCGATGGGGTGTGCGTACCGATACGTTGTNCGATGGCGGCGCGGAGCGGGGCCCTGTGCCTGGTGCTGCTGTGTCTCTGGGCCGCGCCGCTGCCCCCCCGCGCCCGCGGATCGGAGCTGCTCGGGCCGGCGGAGCCGCCGGGCGGCGCGGGCCCCGGGGAGAGGTTTAAGATCGAGGGCCGGGCCGTGGTGCCCGGGGTGAAGCCGCAGGACTGGATCGCGGGGGCCCGGGGGCTGGGGGACG
>VWZD01012797.1:45655-83114 GCA_013396695.1 Sakesphorus luctuosus | reverse complement strand
GTGGGGTTTTTTCTATAAATTTCCAATACATTTCTGCACTATGTTTAAGTTTAGCGCTTTATTTTTAGACATAATTTAATAAGCCTAAGTGTGTTGAGAAGAGTATAATGTGGGATTCTCTTTCCTGTCAGGCTAAACCATAGTTTACAACACTGTTAAATCCAAATGTCACAGTAGTGTATATGATATGGAGTCTTAATGTAGTTATTAAATTACCTGATTTGTTGTCCTTTCATCATGCAAAATGCCAAATAGCAGAAGGCTAGGACAAAATGGAGATTCAAGGTGTTTGCTAAATCTTTTCGTATTTTTAGAAGTATTCCTTGTCTGTCATGGGTGGCTGTTCTTTGAGGGCTTGCTTAACGAAAAACTCCTCCCCTAAATGACCACTGTCTTCAGTAGTACTTCATAGGTGTCTGAATATTTTCTTAATAAGTAATACCTATAAAAAGTATATCAGAGCTATTTTTTATTAAAAAGCAGATAAAAAGATACGTTAGATATTTGTAGCATGTTCTTCAAACCAACCTGAACTCTGGATGTTGAATTTGGAAAAAAAAAAAAATCACTTTACTCCTTACTGTTTTCACTGACCTGACACTGCTCACAGACAGGCCATTCTGATGGTAATACCATCAAAACTTCTGATGATTTAGTTCTTATGTTACAGAGAAATTTTAGGTTGAATGAATTCTATTTGTAATTTAAATTATCTTTAAAGAGTAGGAGAAGATAGTTTTTAAGAACTCAATTGTAATGGTATTCTCTAGATGACCATGGATTAAATTGTTAAACGTACATACAAATTCCATTTGTTTATGGAGTTGTACAGAGCTTGTGTCACGTTTTTCAAGCTAACTAGTTTTTTGTTTATGGAGTCAGCACAGTATTAGTCTATATAGAAAATGAACAATTTAGTAACTGAGCTTGTTGTAGGAGCATTAAGTACTGATGTAGTAGTGTAGGTGCAGTGGTAACAACGACTACCAAAATGCCTTGAAAACAGTTAAAGCTGTATCATTCTGGATGGTAACTAGAAGAGCAAGGTGACAATCCCACAGTAAATTGGCAATTGCTGTAAGCATTATCCCTTTATGGATGTTCAGTTCAGCTGTACATGCATTGAAAGTACTTCAGGGTTGGTTTGTTTAGAAATATGCTAATGATCTTCTAGAACCAGTATGCTAAATTCTAAAGTTACATTAGGCTTGCCTGTAAATGTGGTCTTATATTAAAATCCTTCCTTTCATGAAGCAAAGAAAACTCAGCTGCTGTACTCTTAATAGCTTAATGTCAGAAAGTAGGGCAATGAAAATATCGAATCCCTTCAGACAGCATCAAAAATTTCTTAGATCTAGCATAAATAATACTGATTTGAAAACATGAAAGTGTGAAATCTGTGAGAACACAGATCTGAAAATCTAAACAAAAGCTTAAATTGTAAAATGGAAGAAATTAGTACTGAAAATAAATGTAATTTCTTTTAGATTTTTTTATTTTTAATCAGATGGTTGCCCTGTAAGACTGCTTAAGACATGGTTACCATTTTCCATGCACCGGTGCTTTTAGTTTGGGGTTTTATGTTTGTGTGTGTAGCTGGGTGTTTGGCTGTGCTTGCATAAAAATATATAGCAATATGTACTCTGGAGGACTACAAATAATAAAACAGTGTTGGGGAAAATTTGACATCTTTCTGATACGATCTTTCAACTGATGTCTTAGCTACAGCCAGCATTGTTACAAGTTATTAAGATTATCTGATCTTTGCATGCAGGAAATGGAGCAGTCAATGAACATGCTGAATTCCAACCATGAGCTACCAGATGTGTCTGAATTCATGACAAGACTTTTCTCTTCAAAATCTTCCAGCAAGTCTGGTGGTAGCAGCAGTAAAGCAGGGAAAAGTAGTTCTGGAAAAAGGAGGTAGTTCAGTCTTCCTCCTAAGTCTGAGTTTGCACAACTGTTTCTCGTGTGCTGTCATGTTTATTTGTCTTGAAAGATCAAAAAGCCACTACTGTAAACTTTAACCAGGCACAAAATACAGTATGCTACAAGTGTGGTTTGTAGCTTTTTTTTTTTTAGACTGTTATAAGCTGTTTTGTACTTGACAATAAGCAAAAGATGACATGGCTTCAATACTGTATCTGTATAAAGTTATTGATGATACTGAATTAACTATATTGTTCTGTAGAGAATTAAAATAAATTATATGATGTGCTTCACAGTAATGAATGTCTTAAGATAATGTATAAAAAATTCAAAGATAATAGTAGAGTTCAGTCTTAAATTGTCTTTAATGTTTTACACTTGCTGTTGAATTCTGAAAGGAAGTCATCCTTTCAAAATTGAATCACCTTTTCACATGTTTCATGTAAAATAATTTTATGTTGTTTGCTGCCTATACAATTTACAGAAGCACAGAGTGGGTAAGGCTGGAAGGTACCACAGTGGGTCATCAAGTCCAATCTCCCTGCTCAAGCAGGGTCATCCAAGAGCACATGGCACAGGATTGCATCCAAATGGTTCTTGAATATCTCTAGTGAAGGAGACTCCACAACCTTTCTGGGCAATCTTTCGTTCAGAGACTTTCCACCTAGTGTTGCCCAGTTTTATTCTGATCTACTTTCTGCTAACTCTTTGAGAGTTAAAAAAGCAAAGTATCCTGCATCAGAAAGTCTCTTAAGCTGTAAAGTTAATTATGAGTCAAGGTCAAGGTATCTGTATAGTACGATGAATGTTTGTATTGGATCTTTCCTTTCTAAATCACATGTATCACTTCTACAAAACTTTGCTTCTTACTGTTTTCTGCATGCTGTGCTTTCATCTTATCAGTGGTATGATTTGAGGCCAGATACAGTATTTTAAATTACTTTAAACCATTTTAGAAGGAAAGAAAAGAACTCAAAGTGTAGTGGGAAGATAAATTCCACTCACCTTTTAAATTATGTTTCAAAGTATATGGCTATCTCTAAATATGCTAAGTCACTGGCAAAACTTCGCTCTTTGAGCATGCCTGTATGTCTGGTATGCAGTATCTTTTCAAGCTACCCAGTAACTTTAGAGAAAAGTTGAAAAAACTTACTGTTTTCCACTAGATGAACAGTTGCAAATTAAAGTGACAGCAATACCTATCAAACCTCATAGACCCCAGCCTTGCCCCATGAGATTATAAGACCCCAGGCTTGCCCCGTGAGCTTATCAAAGGGGATTTATTTTAAAAATATCCAAGTGTCCCATTTTTTGTTTACTGGATCTATTAAAAGGGCCTTCAGTTCTTTTATACCTTGAGGGAGTGCACAGGAGAAGATGCTGCACACGTTTTTCAGGAGGTCAAATAACACAGTTTTACTGGTTAACTTCAGAAAATAAGGGAACTGGGCAAAAGTTTAAAGGGCAACATTCAACTAAAATAAAGCATTTTGCAAAGCAATGACTTAGCACATGATAACCTGTAAAACTTAGCAAAATCCAATCCATCCTGCTTTAAGATACCCAAATACCAAGAAAGGAGATTAAGAGGAGAAGAAGTAGTAAAGAAAGAGAGAGAAAAAGAGAGAACTATAGCTACCACCCCCAGTCCAGTGTAGATCCAGCTGCCAGGAGGCCAGGAGATGGCAGGGCCATGACCACTTGATGGCCACATGGTGCTGCTTTTATCTGCTCTGGCTCCCCGTGGCTGCCAAGGGGCTGGTGTGTGGAATAGGGCATTACTCCACCTTCATGAAATGTGACCTGTCCCATCTCCCCCCACATACTCACTTGAGTTGGTCCGAGCCAATAATTATTACAATAATCCAATGTCTCACACTACTGTCTTCAAATCATTTCTGTTTTTCAGCATAAATGCTGTTCTTTCCCATTTTTACAATTGTTAACTTCTTAGGTAACAGTATCTGTGCAGTATCCATGGTATTTAACATTAATCTACAGTACACCTGAAGAAAATTCCAATTCATTTATTTGCTCTGCACTTAGAAGGGATATAAATTTTATTAGAATATATACTTAGAAGTATGCTGTGAAATATAAAAGCTGCAAAAGAATAAACTACTCATGCACAGGATTAAGTCAACTCTTAAGATATTTGAGAAGAAATAATCCAAAGATTTTGTGGACAAGGAAGACTTAAGTCTTTGCGAAGTAAGCTGCACATTTCTGATCTCTTTTTGTTTTGCTTGAATGTCTTTGTTTCATATATTAAGTAAAATGTATTCAATGGAGTCAAGTATATTTAGATATTCTTGCTGAAATGATTTATTAAAATGAGTATCATGTTGCCTTAGAAAACCCAAACAATCTCTAGCATTATCTCACTGAAAAATTGATTGGAAAACCGAGCGCGGTTCTTTGAAGATGAAGCAATTAGCATTGTTACTGTGCTATCCTGAAAGTAGAAGCCATGAGTTACTTTTGTTTACCAGCAGCTGGAATGACAAATTGCATGACTTGTTTTAATCACAGTTAGTTCAGTAATTAATCATAGTAATGCATTTTTCCATGTTAGAAAGGTAGGAACAGCAATATTTCTGCCTTCATTCATTGTGTCTGTTCACGTTCTTGATTTGTCTTCAAGGCAGAGTGGAGAATTCAAGCCATGAAAAGATGAAAGTCTCTTAAATGTTCAGAGTAAAAAAGTTGACAAGAATTGTCAGGATCCTAGTAAAACTGGAAGGTGCGTGTGGAATATTCAACACTTCTCTTTTTCTTAGAACTTATATATAAAGGTCCAGGCAGTTTCTTGATGCATCGGGATCAGATGGACTGTACCACTCCCCTGCCATCCTCAGCAGAAAGTTCTGCCTCACTCTCAGAAACCTGTTATCTGAAAACTCCAAACTCAAGAATCTTGTTACCCTGAATCTTGTACATTAGTCACCTACTTTTCAGACACTTTTGTGATAAGTAATTTGTATAAGTGTATTGGTTGGCTGCTGAACCAATGGCAGTTACAATGGTACCTTTTTTATATATAATTTTAGAGCTGGAATCTGCGTGTTAAGTGAGCAAAGAGGTTCTAGCCAGGGTGCCTTGGTCACTTAAAGCCTTGTGGTCATTGTTAATGGTTTAACCTCAGCTGGCAGCTCAGCTCCACACAGCTGCCCACTCACTTTACCCTGTGGGATGGGGAACAGAATCAAGGGTTAGAATGCTGACACTCGTGAGTTGAGATAAAGGCAGTTTAATAGGGAAAGCAAAATCTGCACATGCAAACAAAGCAAAAGAAAGAGTTCATTCACAACTTCCCAAGGAATTCAGTCATGCCCAGGACAGCAGGGCTCCATCACACATGTTCACTTGGGAAGACAAGCGCCATCACTCCAAAGGTCCCCTTCCTTCTTCCCCCAGCTCTATAAGCTAAGCATAACACCATATGGTCTGGGATGTCCCTTTGGTCAGCTGTATTCCCTTCCAGCTCCTTGTGTATCCCAAGTCACTTGGCTGGTGGGATGAGAATCAGAAAAGGCCTTAGCTCTGTGCAGCAGTAATGAAAATGTCCTTGTGTTATCAACACTGTTTCCAGCACAAATCCTAAACATGGCCCCATACTAACCTAACCTCTGTGAAGGATGTAACTACCACTGCCAAAACCAGAACAATCAATTAAAGTTGTAATGTGGTCTTGAAATATCATAAATGCCACTAGGCAAAACTTACTTGTTAGCACTTACTATTATAATGCAAGGTTGTCTTTCTGCAAAAGTAAATGTTTGCTATAGTTTTCCATATTTAGAGATTTTTAGTGGTCTTTCTTCTGTGTTAGATCTGACAACTCCATTTTCCAAAAAAATGTAGCTGCCTTTTATGAGACTATTTGAGATAAAAAGACAGATTGTATGTTGAAGCAACTGATACCTCAGAATAGAAATTAAAGAGTTACAGAATCTGCTTGAACTCTAGACAAGTTGATTTCCTTATTGCCAAAAGGAGGGAGACGTATTCCCTCTCCTTCCACTGGGTAACCATACTACCTTCTGACTGCAAGTTCTCAGGCTTTGTCATTCATTGACTTAGGAAGAGAAGTTGGGTCATCTTTCTGCTGGATTTCTCTTACATGTCAGGGAGTTAAATCAGCTCACAGAAGGTTTGAAGAAATCCCAAGGCTAGTGGCAAGTACCAGAAACATGCAGTCAAAAGCAAGAATTCTCTGCTTCTGTCACTGAGTGTGAGTAATACACTGAGCTAACTGCATCTGAAGGATTTGTAGCCAAAGAGCTCATTTAGCTATAGTCTCAGTGAGCGGGCAACTGAGTTTATGACAGACCACATAAAAAGGGGAAGAGGCATGTTTTGCTGAAGACTGTTTTAGCTATTAGTCATTTAAGATGGCCTGGAAGGTATTTAGAACAGTTTGAAATAATTTTATCAATTACATCATCAGAGATGCTTACATTCTTCACATGTAAAGAAGCAAATTAATGTATAGCTATCTCACCTCACTGTTTTAAACAGAAAATATTTGTTGATGCTCTTTATTTTTTGATGAAGTGTGGATGATAACAGCTCCATAAATGGGCTGTGTATTGCTTCAGAGAGGTAAGCTGGCTTGTGGTTAAGATTTGTATTTGTGAAGAGGACTTCAGAATCAGGTGCCTTGGGTTCTGTTGCAGCTGTCAGACTTTGTGCAAATCATTTATGATTTCTGTTTCAGTTTCTGTGTATGAGGTATGATAAGCTTGTCTTATAAAAGTAATTGTGAAGATAAATTTAGTAATGAATATTGGATACTCAGATAGTATGGTTGTGAGCTTACTGAAGAAAATCCAGTATGTAATCTTGTTAAAGAGCATCTTTGTTAAACATTATTATGTAGCTCTTGATACATATCTTTTAGAGCAACTCATTTCAGAAACCACATGTCAAGATTTTCAAAGCAGGCTAGGCAATTTAAGTGTGTATTATTTTCCAGCTTAGCAAGAAGTATATTAAATCAATAAGATCCATTTAAACATCTCCACTTGGGTGCTAATAGACCTTTAAGTGCATAAAGGTCTTGTATGTGGGCAAAGAGGGCAAAGTTGCTTTTACAGTTTGATAAAAGTACCCTATTTTTAGAGCCTAACAGTGACAGCAATACCTTAAGGTACTAAAAGGATTTCACTTCCATGTCTAGGACATCATGTCTGACCTTAATGCTGCTCCTGCTGTTAATAGTTAGGAGGTAGTAAATTTGTATTCCTTGCTTCTCTTAGGAAAATAACAGATATAAAACATAAATAATAACAAATCCTTAGTGGTTTGCCTTCTGAGGTGTCAGAGTGGAATATGGATGCATACAGCTATATATTACACTTATTTAACAATCTAAAGGAAAATATAAGTGTTTATATCTACTGTTGATGGGCTAAGGAATACTGAAAGAACTTAAAATTTTGAGCTGCTTATCAGTGGAAAAGCAGATTTACTGAGGAAAGTATGTTGAAAGGTTAAAAAATATACATATGCACACTTTGCCCATTCTTGGGCAGGAAAAGTACAAGGTGCACCTGTGGTGCACAGGTCATTGGGAAGGTCTTATTTAATAGGCTTAATTGTGGTCTGTATCTCCATTAATTATCTCCTGGGTCCAGGGAAGTTCTCTGGTGATGTTTTATTTAGTCAGATACTTGAAGCTATATATAATTATAAGGAGAAAAAGAAAGACCCCAGAGATAGAAGAAAATTTAAGTATTGCTGTCATGGTATATTTGAAACAAATATTAAGGTTTGAAAAATGGTAGATGAAAAACAATTTTTGTGATGTTCTACAGACACTGTTTTTTAGATGACTGTAGTGTTGGCAGTAGTGCTAGAATACATGGACAAATTGTTATAAGTGAGCAAGTGAACTGTAATAACAGCTTTTAGGAGGGCACTGACTTCTGTATTTGCCTATTAGCCACGTGAATGAAGAAAAACCAGTGATCCTATGTTTCTTTCCAGCTGGGTACCATTCAAGAGATCAAGTTCATCAGTCTTTCGCTCCGTCACTACATAAAAGCTGGGCACCCATTTAACGTCCTTCCCTAAATGGTACAATCTAGCCAGCTTTTCCCTGCTTCATGTAGGCTTCATTCTGTAGTGGACTGATTAAATACATTATTACACCTTAAGTGCCAAAAATCAAGCAGTATCCATAGTGAAAAAAATCCCTGAATTTCAAAAAATTCATAGTGTTCTCATCATTTAAGTGGCTGTAAAGACAGGACCCTGGATCTTAATGACTATTTTGAACTCTGTGTAAAATCAGGTGGTTCAGGCCATAAATTAATACAATTTTCAGGGAGCTTTTAGTCACAATAAATATTGTCATAATAAATATTGACTCTCCAGAAAAACCTGTCTACTTCTGAAATCACAAGGATATTCCTTCAATTATGCTGGCAGTGATCCCTTAATAGTACTTTGTTTCCTGTAAGGTTATGAAGATTTATTGACAACATAACTTTCTGTGCTCATGGAACTTCAGCTAGTTAGCTCCTTTATTAATGATACACTAAACATTACAGTTGAACTCATTTGTATTACGTATTTGGTTCTGCATGGCTGGTAAGAATAAAAATTAAAGGCTGTCATTCAGTCAAGGTTAAATGGTAGTGACTATGCAACAGAAAGAAAACCTTTCATGGCATTTTTCAATCAAAACTGAATTTTCGCCTGGTTCTTTAAATATGAATACTAACATTAAAAATAATATAAAAGGTGGTGAAACTGTTTCAAAAACAGAGCAAGTAAAAAAGAAAAGGACCATTTTAAAGGAACATTTTTCTTCTTGAAATATTAGAATGTTCTCCTCGGGAGCTCTCAAGATTCTTTAAGGATGTCCTCACTGTCTGGTACACACTGGTGTGAGTTTTTGTGTTTCATAATGGAGAACAGGACACTCAAGCTCATAGTCTGGTGTGCAGGGCACAGGACTGCTATTTACCATGCAGATGGAAGGTGAATCCAGTGAAATACTTGGGATTAATACTTTCCATTCTTGGAATCACAACAGAGTAAGACTTTAATTTTTGGGACTAGGGAGGAGTGTTTCTTTTCCTACCACTTGGTTTTCTCAGCTATCCATGGACATGGTTCAGGATGCTGAAGCTTGACAGGGCGAATGTATAAGCTGTATTAGTAAAGATTGGCTGTGGAAGTAGAACACCCTGAGGGAAAAGTGTAACTTCAGAAATTGGAGATCAAACCTCCTAATGAGGCTGTATTTTTGCAGTGCTAAACATTATCGCTTAGAAAGAGGAGGAGCTCAGATGAGCAGTGGAACAGTAAAAGACAGGCTGATAGTGGAGTAAGTGCAGCATCCGCCAGCATATTTACCAAAAGTGATGAGAATTAACTATGGTGGTGTTAACAGGTTTATGATTAAAGGATCCAGATGGTCCTTTTATAAAAACCATAGCTTAGTAAGGGTCCCCTGCATATTAGACACATGAATTTATAGACAGTAGAGATTTTGTGAGAAACTTTTTCATGTAAACATCTTGGATTTGGATTTGAATTGTGGTGTTGGTACTCCCTCTTTGGTTTGTTTTTTTTTATGTTACTTCTATTCACATGGTATTTACACAGTGTTTTTCCACTTCTATTTGCCCTTCTTTTTTATGAAGCCCACAAGGGCCTTGTTGAAACTGCTGTAGCAAACTCTATTCAGCTGGTGCTGGCAGAAATAATTATATACATCACTTGTGTTTTCCATGGTAGCAACCATTATTTCGATCACCAGGTAGCTGACTAATGGTGGAGAGGTCATTTGCCCTGGAAAGGTCTGATCAAAATGCTGTGCTTCCTTTGTAATATGTTTGAGACTTATTTTCTTGTAGATTTTTTTTTTCAAAACCTCTAAGTGTACTCTAAGGAGAGTATTAGAGGGATTGTACAGAATCAGACACAGTTCACTGCGAATGCAAGAGTTTAACATAATGCACTGTTTACAGGGTTTTATTGAGAGAAAGAAAATTTGAACAAAATGTTCAAGGGAACTGGATAGCTCATCATGAAAAATGTCAACTTCAATCCCAACAAACTAACACCATAAGTCACCTGCTGGTTTCAACTGACTTCATTGGTATCACATAGGAAAAAAACACACTTGTAGAATTCTGCCTTTTTCAATCTTACATCAATGTTACAAAAAATCTGCATGCTCTCTTTCATACATTCTAGCTCTCTATGCATCTTTTGTGTGTAATGGAAGACACTTGCCCTCTGAAGCTCATTAAGTGCCATTATACCTTTGCAGTCCCTTGTTAGCCTTTTTTAATCATTTATACATTGTTCAAATTTGATAGCTTTTTTATTTTTAAACAAAATAGACTTCCACTTTCTCAAATTTGCTTCTCTCCAAGAAGTGGTTACATCTATAAACACTTAATTTTCTAACTTGATTTAAGCACTATTTGTTGTTTGTGTCTTTCTTTAATAGTGCTCATATTGTCTACTTCCTTGAAGTATTTTTAATACTTTACATATAGTTTGTTTATACGTATTTTACCAACTAATAAATTTTTTGTGTTCCAAGTTAGGAATTTAAATAAGCAGGAATTTCTGCAATAACAACATATGCTGCTGAGAGTATTAATATGGTTCATCAACAGAAGTCTAAACTGAATTGGACTCTACTGTGTGTGCTATTTTTAGCAGTGCTTTCTTGCTACAGTTAGCTCCTTTATGAACAAAATACAGACTAAAGTTACTAGTGCAGAGAGGTTATATTAATACCTGTGGAAAAATATGTGAACACATCTGAAGATGCTGCTCTGCTATACAATGTTCCTTTTGAAGGGAAGTTTAGTATTTGTTCTCCAGCCAGTGCCAGGGCTATTGGTCTCAGCAGTGGAACACAGACAGCATGGCTGCAGACAGTAGATTATGAAAAACTCTTAGTCTACACTGTAGAGATGTACTTTTAGGATGTGTATGGCCTTGTGCTGCTATAGCACTTCCAGGTCTGTCTCCTCTGAGTGGCCATCATCAGTGGCCTAAGTGTGCCATAACCATGCAGTGCTTAAAATGCAGTAGTCAGGAAATGTCATTAGCCAACCAGACTGAAGCAAGGGTAAATAAACAAGAATTTAAACCATAACCCTGAGACCTGTGCATGATCTTCCCTTAATTCTAAATGCTATAGGTTGTTTCACAACAGGTGTGTTAAAGAGGTATTGCAGATTTTCTGTTCAAGTTCTTACACTATAGGTTCTTAACACTATAGTTCCTTAAAATCTTTCAGCAGTCATTGAGCAATCTGACTAATTTTTATGATGTGATCTCAGCCTCTCCTGGGCAGAGCTGTGGGCAGTGAAATGTGTTGTTTTGTGAGAAATTTTTCTGCTCCCACCCTATCCACCCCTGTATTTTTCATACATTGCTATCCATTTTCTTTAACAGCAGAATCAAGAAACTAAGTCATGTCGTTAGTGTGAGACAGTGAGATCTGTGAGATTTCCAGGAGAGATTGATTCCATAGTCAGTCGCACAGAGCCACAATTAGAGTGGTGGGATATACGAGTTTGAGTTTGGAGTTTTGGTTTGGTTTTTTCCTTGGGCTCATCATCAAACTGAGATTTTAACTTGTTTAATTAAAGCCTGCCTTATGTTTTGAAGCATTCTTTTCATGGTCCTTCCAAGCTTTCCTTGCAATGGTATATTGCTCTATGTGAAAAGTTGTGCTTTTTTTTTATTTAAGCAATGCTGCTGAGCCATGAGGAATCTCTATTTGGAAATGAGATGGTTGTCATGGCAACAATCACAGCTGCTTCTTGTCCCAGTTGAGAAAATAAATTTTAGACTCCTAAATTACAAGGTTAAGCTACTTAGTTATAACTAAATGTTATAGCTAATTGATTTAAATGAAGATCAACACATTGCTTGTTAAAAATCTTCAGGCTGATAATCATCTGAAATTGTTGAATCAAATATTTGTGCAGGTACTTATCAAATATTTTTTTCTATTTGTTTTTGATCAGGTACTTAAAGTAAAACTGGTGCATTGAGATAGCAAATACCTTCATTTTACTGATTTTACTAAATGTGTTTTTATAGTAGAAATTATCCTGAAAGATGACTGATACCTAAATGAGTAGTATTGAAAATATGACTCATATTTTGCAGTATGCCAGATCTGGATCAAACCTGAAATGCTACCTACTTTTAAGATTTACTGTCTCTGAAGTCCAGACAGTTGGTGAAGTGTTGGTTGTTTTTGTGATCTCTAGGCAACCTCTCCTTGAACAGGATTATCACCAAGACTAGTTCAGTTCATTCATGCTGTGTTTAACCATTACTAAAAACTTCCAAATATGGAGGTTCCACAACCCATCTGGGAAACCTTTTCCTATGCTCCATTACTCTTGGTGAACAAGCTTTCCCAAATGTCCAGTTAGAATCTCCCAAATCAGAGGCTGTGGTCATTGTACAGTGTTGTTGTTAGACCATGGTATTAATCATGCTGAACTCAAAAGCCTGGCAGAGTTCAGATGAATGGTAACATACAGAGGAACCCTAGTTAATAAAAACATGAAAACTGGAAGGCACAGACTTCTCTGCTCATAAGACTATCAAAGGAGAATGAATATACCATTGTCCCTGGTGTAAAACTCGAAGAAAAACTCCCAGAGCTCCTTGCATAGTGAAGTATTACCTACAGGGGACTCGCTGTGGGGTGCAGGGGAAAGGGCACTGTGCAATTGTTTAAATGTTATTGTGGGATACTTTTAATGGCACTTTGGATCATATGGAACTTTCTATGGAATGTTTATAGAGGAAGGACCAAAGGTCAGGAAAGGTGGGGATTCTGTAGCAAAGAAGAACGAGCCATGTTTGATTTCTTCCTTGGCCAGTCTTTGCTGGCTGCTTATCACCTTATCATTCTCTGGTTGCTTTGGGTTTCTTTGGTTTGTTTGTTGTTTTTTTTTATTTGGTTTTTTTGTTTTGTTTGGGATTGGTTTCTTGTTTTTTTGGTGTTGATTTTTTTTGTCGTTGTTCTCTTATTTTCTGTGTTTTGAAATGTAGCTCACTCTTCTTTATTTCACTTAGCTTTTCCCCTTTTCAAAATACAGGCCCATGGAAATCCTCTGGGACATCCATGACTTCTAAAGGTAATTGTAAATGGTTGAGAGGACTTTTGCTTGTTCATATGGTTCATATAGAATTTTATGTGTCCTTGCCTCTTGCTACTTGCACTTGCCACCTAGCTACTTCAGCATCTTTGATATGTTTTTCACCTAATCTGGCCTCCAGTCCTACTCCTTCATTAAAATTCACTGTTTATGAAGTCTGCAACAAAAAACCTCTATATCATTTTCCTGTTTCCCTCCTTAAATAATGGATTTTTAGTGTTGATTTCTTTTTACATCCAATGCATTTACAGAATATTTATTGGGGGTTTATGTCCCTTGATAGTGGTAACATTTTTAATCTTAACCTCTAATTTTATCAAAATCAGTTATTGTGTTATTCCTGTATAGTCACTCTTAGGATTTGTCCTTTGACTCCTCTTGCTTGCACAACTTCATCCTGACTTTCAAATTTTTGAAGAACTTTTGAACCAGACCTTTTGAGCTGTTAGAGTGGTTCCTGCCTTTCTTCATAAGAAATAGTTTGTCATTTCACCTTCGTTGTAATACGTTTTATTAATTGCCAGCCCCCTCAAAGCCCTGTCTCTCTCAGATTCTTAGCAAGATAGGCTAGAAAATGGTTGCCTAAGTTTATTGGTCTGACTTTTTATTTTTTAAATATATTGTCCTTACAATGCTGCACATACTTTTCCTCAGAATCACAAATTCTACAATCTTAAGGTAGGTGTCACTTAAGTTGCATTCACATAAATACTCTCCAGCAGTTTTCACCTGCAGTCTTTGTATCTGGCAATTGCTACCACCTTTAGAATAAAAAAGTCATTTACCAGATGTCCTGTCATACAGTTTTTCAAAGCTACCTGAGTAACTTAAACTTTTCATTACCACCAGTCCTACCTGTCAGCTAACCCAACAGCTATTTTGCAATGTCTTCCATGATGATGGATTTGGATGTGTTTTTCAGTATTTTCATTGAAAGCAAAGCCTTTTCATTTCAGTTAAGTTTCTACACCTTTAGAATTTAGTCTTGGGTTCAGCAGGAAGACATGAAGAATATACTTTTAGTGTTTACTTATGTTCTTGAAATATTTTCATAAGAAATCGGAAGAAGTTTAAAAAGTCAAATGTTTATAAGAGTTAAGCATTTGTTCTGTTTTACATTCAGTCAAAAAATATACTTTGGTTCATTTCCCAAATAATGTCATCTTATAAATAATGTGTAAAAGAAGATTTAAAAGCTATATTGAAAATAACCTTATGTGCAGCATGGTTTAGCATTTAATAAACTGCTTTCTGCATTGTCAGACAAAACACACACTTCATATGCTATTGCCAGCTCAGAAGTTCAAGAACAAGTGAAAATGTTATGAACAGGTTTTTTTATTACTGATCCTATACAAAGATACCAAAGTGCATTTAGCCAAGGTTGCCAAGCAATTCAAAATCACTCAAAGTTGCAGAAGTATTTCCATGGCCTGATTTTGTTGTTTGGTGGGATTTCTTAGTTTGTTTTCCCAAAGCACTCACTTGTGCTTGTAAAGAGTCTTTCCACATAGGAGAGCCTGAATTGGAAAAAATCAGATGAATTCTTGCCAGTTAAAGCTGAGCAGACTCAGAAGGAGAATTAAAACTTCAGTATATTGTAGAGAAGAAATACATGGTCACAGGGCTAGGAAAATAAGTATTTTAATTACCGTGGCTACAGTAAGGCATTATAGCAATGCCTGATTTTGAAATGCATTCCGACCAAGCCATATCAATGTAAAGTAGTCTCACCTTAAGATCATTATATAATTTTCAGGGTTGGAAAATTATTCTCAGAATCAAGAGCAGAGAGAGATATGTAAAGATTTTAATTGTTTTTTCAACGTTTTCATCTACAGAAATAGATGCCTTTTCTGAGCATGAGTGAATCAATGCTGTTGCCCTTCCCTCTCTCTTCTAATTAAACACTTCCCACTTCAATTCTGTTCTGCCAGCTCAGATGAGAGTTTGGAAATCAACAAAGAAGCAAAGAACAACAAAGTAAAGAAAAATGGAAAGATGAGGGAGGAGATAAACAGTGATAGAATACATGGGAATCAAAGGCCCAAAACAAATATGTACCCCAATTTATATCATGATGACAAGAGTCCTATCAATAAATAACAGTAGAGTAAATGGTGTTTTTCAGAGTGCATCAATATGGACAGAGTGGAAAGTCAGCATCCTCTGCCTTTTCTTAGCAGTCTGTTTCAGCAAGGTCTGTATCTGTTCAAAGCAATTTTATTATTTCATAAGCTACCATATAGCATCTTTAGGCCTTAGCAAGGCTTACAAAGCTTGGTACTAACCATAAATTAGATATTGTCAAACACAGAGAGATCAGAAATTCCCTGAGCTTCATAATGCTAAAAGCAGAGAGTATGTGTTCTTAAATTTTTCCTTGTAGCTCTGCTACTGAGCAGTGACAGGGAGAAGATACTGTTCTGACTCCTTTGGCAATCCTCCTGTATAATAAAACATTGCTTGTACTTTAAAAGTGAAGAGAAATATCAATGAGTTTTAAATGTTACAAGCAAATATTTCCTAAAACATTTTATATGGCATTTATTTAATTGTATATGAAATAAAAATCCTCACATGTGGATCCTTACTGAGGATGAACTATTGAAGAAGAAAGTATGATTTGATAAGAATTCTGAAGTAGAAGAAGAGTTTGCACAGGAATTAAATGTTCCATCAATTTTAATTGTGGTTTGTTTCAAGGATGGAATATGATCAAAGTGGATTGCAGAGTGTATCAAGGAGCCCAAAAACTTAAATGTTTGGCTTATCTTTAAAAGGGTAAATGCTAGATTAGACATAATCTAAAGACCATGCAGACAGACAGTACAAGTTTCAGATACATAGCAATGATTAATTCATTTAATTCATTACAGTTTTGACCTGGATTAATGTTAATTAACTCTTCTTAATCCACGTAAACTAAAATACAAACCTGTTGACCTGCCTGTACTGCTTTTGTTTGTTCCATTTTTAGAAACCTGAGACACTGCTTCTGATTCATTCAGGTTAAAACATGAAGTAACAGCACGGTTTATGGTTGGATTGTTCCTAATAATTAAAAATCAAGTTGTCTCTGTGCAATTTAAAAGTGACTAGCAGTACAGCTTCTAGTTAATTCATCTATGCAAAATGACACAGTAAATTTGAGCATCTGCATATGTCTATTTAAGCAACATAAGTAATTTACTGAACTGAAACTTCTTCAGGGTTCTCCATCCCTGTGTTTGTTGATTAATCAAAGAAACTTAATTTAGTAACTATGTCATTTTAATCATTATGGAAGAACTTTGTACTTTATAATTCATACATACATACTTGCAAGTGGAATATGTCTGAGCAAAGTCCAGCAGAACAAGCACAGTATGAAATAAGGAATATGCAGTTTTGCTGCATTTGAGATAGCACATTGCAGCTGATTTATTCACTTGGACTTAAGTAGCAGGCAAAGTACAACTGTAGGGAGTGAGCTCATTCATTTGTGTTCTTCTTTGCCAGTCTTCACTTGAAAGAGGTAAGGGGCATGCCCAGTGCTGTTTTCCTTGGGTGCTTTCTTAATAATTTATAATACCAACTTCTATTCTGGAATTAAACGGATCTGTGAATCATTTCAATGTGTAAATATGAGCGGGAAAAAAAAGATTCATTCAAAAATGCTAAAAGAAAAATTAAACAGTTCAAAAAATAACTCCAGATTCAAGTTCAGATTTCATGAAGTTTAATGCTCCTTATGGGTTATGTTTTGATTTATAGTAATTTAAAATCTAATAATTAATAATAACAATAACAGAAGCTTTCAGGGAAAGGGATACATGACAGTAGGAAATATAGGCACAGCAAACAAATGCTTTAAGGGAAGCACTGTGTCAAATTTCATGGAAGGTAATTGTCTAGTTTATTATGATCTTAATGTCAAATGACAAATTTTGCATAAAATAGTAAATTATATGTTAATGGTAAATCATAGTTATTGCTGAACAGTTTTAGGTAGAATGGAAAATTCTGTTTTGCTGGCTTTCTGTACGATAGGTAGAAAAATTGCCTCTCAAACCTGAGCTTTATTACAATGATTTATCTTGGATATTTTTTTTAAAAATGTGCTGAATATTTTTGCACTCTGGGAAACTCTTTGCTGAATCTGCTGCTAGGTCATTAGATTTATAAGGAATGTGGCTTTGTTGCAACATAAGCCCCTGCGGTGAAGGGTAGTGGCTTCTATAGACTGTGCTGATGCTGGCAGGAAATAAGCTCTGGCTGAAGAGCTCTTTGCCAGATCTGTTTTCTGCCTTCTTCAAAGCCACTGTGGGGAGCTCAGTCCTTAAAAATAGTAATAATAAAAAAAAGTAATTAAAAAATTAAAAGAGTTCAACTAGATGCCAAGTAAATGTGTCCTTTGCGAGTATAGGAAACATTTGTTATCCTGATTCCATCTAAATTGTCATTGATACAGAAACTCCTCTTCAGAGAATCTGGGATTTGACTAAGTGAGGACTCTCAGATTTAGTCTAGTAATAGCCTAAGCCTTCTTGCTGTATTTGGTGTAGGGTTAATAGATCTGTACCCAAAAAGGTGGATAAAATGAGGCTCAAAACTGTTTGAACTCAATATATTGAACTCCTGTGGCTTTTGAAAGGGCTTAAAGAAAAGTTCTTTTTGATTTTTTTTATTGAACTTTGGGGGTTTTTAAACTGATTTAAGCCTGTGACATATTATTTAAATCTGTAGATAGAAATTGAAAAAAAGCATAGCTCAGATGTGCTTAAGGAGGTACTCCAGTGTCTGGAAACATTCCCAGCACTAGGAAAACCATGTCTTTGAGTACTGTTTGAGCTACAGATAATCAGCAGAGCTCATGTTCCTGTTTCTGCCAGTTTGACCATTGGTGTCTCTCTTTCACTGTAGTTTGGACTCAGGGAATAAGCAAAATTCAACTCTGATAAATATAAAATGTCCTTTTTTCATTACATGACTCTCGATGGCTTTTTGCTACACTCAGAATTACATTGTGTTTCATTGCCCAGCATGGCACAAGGTGACAGAGGTAAGAGGTGTGTCACAGCGCAGTGTTCTGTGTCATAGGAATGACTAGTCAGAAAATGGGGTGTGAGACAACAGGAAAGGACACGTACCTCAAAGGTGGAAGCAGCCAATTTTGACAGAGACCTACTGTGCTGAAGCTAGATATTTCAATACCTTTCTCCTTCAGGACTTCCATACTAAAAATCTTATTTTTAGCTCTACTCTGTGTTAGAGTTCTGTATTTCTGCAGGAGGACTGACTCGGAAGGAAGATGCTGTTGACAAGCTCAGCAGGATTTATGCTGTTCTTGCTCTCTCAATGCACTGCATCAGTGAGCACCAAAGAGGCAGTGGTCCTGGCTAATGCCCACCTCCTCCCCCAAGGGGACTATGAGAGACTGAGTAACGCCAATGAAAAAGGTACTCATGAAGACAGTGAGCACTTGGGATGTGTGCTCGGTTTTATTTTATTCTTTTGCTGTAACATTTTCAGCCAGCAGATTTGAATGGTAGTCCTGGAAAAATAATTTGAAATACGAACTTGTCCTGCCACAAAGTCCCAAAGCTTTAAAATCCTTGCTTGGCAGGCGTTTAATTCAAGAGAAATTAAAACATTGTTGGTTTTGGGGGGGAAGGTTTGTTGGTTGGTTGGGTCTTCTAGGCTTTTCTTTGTTGTTTGTTTGTTGTGGGATTTTTTTAGAATAAAATTTTGTGACATTTGAAGATTTATTCTTTGAACAATCATATCTAGATTACATTTACACCTCAATACCTAGATCGTGTTGGTACCTATAACTGAGGCATCCCTCTGCCTATCTGTCTTGCAAGGTCTAGCTTTGTAGGTTTTTAATACATTTACCGGAGTAGATCCCACATAAAATGTACACAGAGTAGTGGAATTGATTTGGTTTTGTTCCCTAAGTGATGGCAGTTGAGAGTTTATAAAATTCACTTTCCAAGTGAATCTTCTTACAATTGGCCTAAATGTTTTTCTTATTATCTCTCTATAGAAATTGTTCTATAATGTTGATTCAAAGGGGCAAATACAAGTGTCACTGTGTATATCACTGACTTGGACATAACTACATAAATGACTTAAATAATCCATCTATAAAATCATGGGATCAGGTTTGGAGGCAGGCAGGCAACGTCTACCAGGTGAATGTTCTGAAAACTGGGATACCGAGTTGTGTACACAGGTCTGCTCTTTCAGGATATTTAATAACATCATGCAGATAATATTGAGATTTAAAGTATTTTATTCATGGCTGTAGATTCTGTTAGGAAATGAAAGGCATACAACTGAAGACCTTGGAAAGCCTGTATACTCCTGTAAATTTGTCCTGGGTGGCTTAGAAGTACCAATGAACTTCTGAATATCAAATATAGAAGACTATATTGAATAATACTATTTAACAGGTTTAGAGTCCATCTGGATTTCTACAAAGCCTATGATACAATACAATATTAAATTGGAGAAGGTAGAGTTACATTGAGATTGAAAAGAACATGACAATTGACTTGGGTAGAAAAGTAAGCCATGAAGTGAAGGTGAGACTGGAAGTATTTGTTTATAAGTGATCTTTTCAGCATTTGTATGCAGTATACCAATACAAAAATAGGAATATGATGGTAGAACTTAATGATAACATGAAGGAGAGAAATGCAAATATGAAAACTGGGAATATTATGTAGAAAGCCCCACAGATGCTCTTAAGTAATACCATTGAGATGAAAAATAAAGTACAAAATTCTAGGTTTTACTGCAAGGTGAGGACCTTACTGGTTTCAAAAAACCAAAGACCAAACTCCAGCTTAAAGGAAACTAAGCAATAAAAATGCAATCCTAGAAAAGATCAAGAAAGATGATTTTAGTAAGACTTTCAAAGAATCAGTGCCACCATACAAGGCCATCTGCAATACTGTGTGCGAATTTTACCTGCATTCTAGGAGATCCTGCAGTGAAGAGGTGCAGAAAAGCTACTAAGACAAATAAGGAACGAAAGATTTGTCTTACCTGAAATAATAAATGAAATTATTTATCCTAACAGAACGTATCCTAGCAAAACAAAGGCTGATTAAAAATATAGGTTTTGTAATGGTACATGAGGGCTTATTACTCAGGAAGAAGCAGTTATTGACTAAAGAACAATATAGCACAAGAAAGAAGATGAACAGTGAATTTCATTAAAACTAGATTGGGAACCACGTGAAGATTTCTAATGGAATAGTGACAGTTATTGAAGACTACAATGCTTTTTGGTTGGAAGAGAAGAAATGTAATTATTCTGTGAGAAGATTGTATGCTATCATTCCCCACAGGACTAGTAGTAGATAGACTAGTCACTTGTGGTCCCTTTCTCTTTCCAGAAAGTTGGGGGCACTTTTTTGTTGTTGTTTTTGTTTATTTGCTTTTTACACTAACCAAGCTGTTTAGTGTACTTCTGATTTGCTGGTCACAAGACCATGCAATACCACTTCTATTGTATGACAGGGTAACAAACCTTTTTTTGAGTTTCTGAACATTTGCTCTATGTTCTGCCCCGAAGTCTTCCCCACTTTAGGTAAGTAAGTGCCCACCAGCTGGAATGAAGTCAGAGTCAGCTTCCAGTCAGAAGGCAATCATTCACTCACTCTAAAGCACAGTGTTCAATTTCTAAAATTTACTATTTGAACAGAAATTTACTCTAATTATTTGTTGGTTGGGTTTTTTTCTCAGACTATCCAAGGGACTGTTTTGAGATTTTTCAGCGCTCCAAAGGAAATTCCAGAGATGGCCTTTACATCATCCAACCAAAAGAGGACCCTATTGTTGTCTCTTGTAACATGCAGGATGGTGGCTGGACAGTAATCCAGCACATAACAGTCAACAGTACTGTTGACTTTGACAGGACTTGGCAGGACTACAAATACGGCTTTGGCTCTGTTCACGACAACCACTGGTTAGGAAATGAATATATGCATCAGTTAACTGACAGCTCTGTGCAATATATACTTGGAGTTAAACTTGTAAACCTAGATGCTGAAATCAAATGGGGACAGTATGAACCATTCCTTATTGAAGGTGAAGAGTCTCAATACCGAATTAGAGTTGGTCTATACAAGGGCAATGCCACTGATGCGCTGACTCTGGACACAGAAGCTTATCTCCATGACAACCAGAAATTCACCACCAAGGACAGGGACAATGACAATTACTTTCTGAATTGTGCTAAACTGGAGCTCAATGGCATTCCTGGTGGAGGCTGGTGGTACGATGCGTGTGCTGGAGCAAATCTAAACCGCAGGAATGTCATATACTGGCAAAAAGACTGCAACAAGCAACGCCCATGCAAGTTTGCATGGATGATGGTCAAACCCATTGAGCACCACGTGTCATATCCAACCAAGTCCTGCCCGTGTCAGAAAGTTGAACTGTAGATAAGCCATGTGTACTTTGAAAGGAACAGGGACTCTTCGTCCAGTGACTGAAGTGAACTCATTGACTTAATAATCACACTAAGTAATCATGACTGAAAATTTAAATTGGGCCTCTGCAAGGGCTTTATGATAACATATTGTCCAGGACTGAACCTTGTCATAGAAATATGCCAACCACACAAGTGAAAAATGTCAGAAATTGAGGCCTTTACCAGAAGATTTAAATAACCAGAAGATTTAAATAATTCATTTTTTAGTATTTTAGTCATAAGACAAGTTGGTATGAAATCCAGAATATTATGTCTTGTACAATATATACATGAATATAAAGGTTTTGTTCCAGTATCAATTTTTCGTGATTGGTCTCCTGTAATTGCACATCTTCATATATCATGCAGGACATTTCCAGTGAAGTGCCTACATTTACAAAATGCATACTGGAGAGTATTGTGTACCACAGGGTAGCAACAGGCCCTTTCTTTCTAATTTTAGTGAACAGTATTTTAATTTACAGTATTGGAATTAGCTTCGTCTCCCATGGCTTCTTTCCCCATTCATTGACTGTTCTTTTATCTCTACTTTGCAATGATCCCATACATATTGGAATATTCAGCATAGGTTTTCTTTTCCCTTTTCATTTAAGAGCACCCAGCACTAATGGGATTGTCAGATTTCCCTCTTCCAAAGCTTACAACCCATCTGAATTTTTCCCCAAGAAAACTCAGAGAATGCATTTTTTAACAGATCAGATTGATTTTGCTATTGTTTATTTATTGCTCCATTTTTTTTCCTGGGTATCACTCCACTTTGATGACCATTATTTGACTGTTGCTTCTTTCCATTCCATGATGTGCTTCAGGTTTCTCTTTTTTAAATAACACTGTGAGAAGAGAAGAGAATGTTGGCTTTATTTCACATTTGCTAGCTTCAATTGTTTTGGTACTCAGACTTGACATTATTTAAACACTGCTTTTTTTTCTAATTATAAAATTATATATTCTTCTGGTTTAAAATAATAAATAAAAGGATTTGAGTTTTGATAACCTTGAAGACCTTGTTTTCTTTTACCTTTCTTTGAATTGCTTCACACCTTTCTATATCATTGGAACAGCTGAATAATAACTGAGGAGGTTTAATTGTCACATTATACAGTGTGTCAGGATAATAATTATATTATCTTGTATGTTTTCTTAGATATTTTAGTTACAGAAACTCAACCAACAGATACTGACAAATTCCTGCTTTTTAATTTAAAATACTATTTCATAATTTTCATGAAAATTGCTTCACAGAAAATAAATTATATTGTGTTTTGAGAACACTAAGACCACCAGGATTGCTTAAGAAGAGAAATTAATTGGGAAGCAGAAAAGCCAAGAAAGTAAGTTTTATTTTTTCACCATGCACAGCAATATTTTCAGAAAGAGATACAGCTATGTTATGTGGGTGAGGCCAACATAGCACACGTCGATTTTGCAGCATGTGATTTTTTCTCCCCTGAATTTGTGTTCAAAGACAGAAGTGTGAAAAGGGAAGAAATAGCTGGTACCTGAATTGAGTTTATATCATTGAGCCTATTTAATGTGGATTCTGCTGTAACTCTATCAGGATGCCTCCTCCAAAGCTGTAATGAGTATAAAGGGAAGCGCATAATGGAAAGTCCACAGGCTGCAACTGATCATCAAAGGCAAGTAGCCTGCTCAGCAGCCCACCCTTGGCCTGTTTTGGAGCATTTTGGTGGAAAGAACTCTGCAAATAAGTGTATACATGATTTGGGCACTGGCAGCCCAAATCCAGCTGCCCAGTTTTGGAGGGACTCTGGTATTAACTGGAGCCCTACAAACCTATGATGACACTGAATTCCAGTAAAGGAATGAGATTAAAGACAGAATTATTAATTCAGTTCAAACAAAGACATTTAATGGAACTCAGGGACTGAGGTATATTCCACATTTCTAAACAAAGTATGGACAGAAATTACTACGGGGCCTCTGGGTTTGGGACCAAGTATGGAAGGAAAATAAATATGAATATTCCAAAACCTAGACCATCATGAAACCTTTAAAAGTAGACTAAATACTACTTCATAATTTCCTAGCAGAAGACTATCTTAACAGATTTTTTTCCTTCCATTGCTGAACCTTAATCACCAAAGTGCAGAAAGGTAATCCAGAAGGCAGCTGGCCTTTAACACTAAATGAGTGAAATCACAGACTGAAATACGGGGGTTTCCATTCTGTCTACTCTTATTTTCTTTCACGCATCACATTTCCCCTGTGCACTCTCTCTCAGCCTTTCCTGATCATAGTGCTGCCTTGCAGTGTAAGAAAGGAGGGGGGAGTGTCTTCCCACGAGTATGTGCTGAAACCAATCTACTTGGTCAAATGAATATCTTTGCAAAAAGTAAGCATGACAAGGTCTAGAGTAATAGGTTCCAGCCCTAAGCACCCATGAATGGGAGACATGTTCCTCTTTTAACATGCAGTCTCCTAATTGCAGTGAAATAGTTCTCTTCACCTCTTTGCTACTTTGCATTTCTCCCTATCCTGTGTTCTTAACTGTAGGAAAAGTAAACACATTCTCACATACAATACAACATTAATCAACGCAGAATTTATTTATTATTTGTCTTTAAAAATCATTCAATTTTGTATGATAAAGTGTTTGCTTTTGTTTATGGTTTTCCAGCCCTCCATGTAACTTTTTAATGTGCTAATCATAGGTTTGAAAGTATGACAAAGAGCTTTTTGCACCAAAACTAGTGTGCATCAATAAATTAACAACATTATCTGCCTGGCCTTGTTTTTCCCTTCTAGATTTAACAAGGAGTCCTTTCTCTCATGTCACTCTCATATCCCCCACCTTTCAGAAGGCATCAGGGCCCAGGCAGAGTGGCAGAGTACAGAGCTGAATGCAGCCATGCTCTGCAGCTGGTATCCTCCACTGTACCCTCCCTCCACTCTGTCTTCTGCATCTGTTGAACTGCACACCTAAGGAGGCCTTATGGACAGCATACAGCAAAACCACCTGTCTGACCTCCACTCTGTCTAGGTGGCTGCATCCTGCAAGGAGTAGCAGATAATCCAGTTTATATGGTGGCACTGTAATCCAGGAATTCAATAAACTCTCCCAAAATTAAGAGGTCTACTGAAACAGGAGCCATCAGCAAACAGGGTGTGGAGAAGTACCTGTTGAGAGAAAATTTTTGAAGGACTTTAAAAGCTTGGGTTTTTTGAGGAAGACTGACTTTGATATATCAGCAGATACATGAAGAAAATAATAGCATTTAGGGGCTAATGGCAAAAGAATAGAGTAAAAGGCAGCACTTTTACTAAGTGTAATGAAAACTGAAGCTCCTGAAGAAATACATTTACCAAGATGGAAAGAACAATTGCAACACCACCCCTTTCTGAAACCATAATAGTCACAGATTATGTCATGTTTTAAAACACAATGTTATCATTTTTTAACCAGTTATAGATAAGGGGTCACAATCAATAAAATCATAAGATGCTTATTTGAATGGTCAAAGTTTAAGGCTTTATGACATTTAACTATGAATTATTTGTGGAAGAAAAATTTTTAGTGGGTTCAAAAGGCAGCAATGGAGTTTTGGGATGACCACATAAGAAATAATTGGCCTCTTCCTGATTTGGTAGGGGGAAAGCCAAGTAGTTAAGTGAAAAGACACAATAACCATTTTTGGAGTTAAGGGTTTAGCGGGGAGTTTCAAAATGGAGAAGCCACTGACTACCCAATGGCTGCAGGAGCACTTCGACTCTCCATGGCAAACACTGCAGGTGAGCATTGCAGAGGAATGTTCCAACCCTGGTCTGTACCTCATAAAAGTAGTGACCGTAGGCCATTCTTGTGGGGTTTTTGTTTGTTTGGGTTTTTTAAAAACTGTAATATCAGGAAGAAGTAAGCAGTATGGAGGGTTTGGGGCAGAGTCCTTTCCAGCAGAAGGGCACCTAGATGTACTGTTCACAGCAAACGGACTGTAGTAGCTCCAGTTTGACTGTTAAGTACATCTGAGGAAACACGTATTTGTTTCTCATTATGCCTGAGTGAGAATATCATTCTCATTATGCCCGAGTGAGTCTTCTTTAATATGAAGAATTAAGATTCTTCATATTAATTCTATCTGTATAGAAAGGAAAGAAAATGAATTTCAGAGGAAAGTTACACAATTCTGTTTGTTTGTTTTCCTAGAGCAAAGAATCCAGAGAAGGCAGCAGGAATTATGTCCCCTCAAAATTGCAGAGTAACTTTAAAAAAGAAGCATCCAAAAATTATCCTTCAGTGTGAAGATTTTGGAAATCCAAAACTATGAATGGGCAATGTGGAAACTGTTTCCTACCACCAGTAAAGAAGAATCTTACAAAATCCTCTTCAAAATCCAGAATCTGAATAAAGTCCACAGGTACTGAATTCAGTTTCAAACTGGGTATCCAGTTTCACAACAACTACAATGTATGAGAAAACAGCATCTTCCAAATCGATATGGGATTCTTTAATTATTGTAATGACTTCTCAGTTAAATTTAACACATTTACCACACCTCAGTGAGATTTTTATTCCTTCAGTGATGTGACTATCCCTACCTACATTTGCATTAAGATTTATCAGTTAAATTAGTTTGATATGTTCAGGTCATCTATCAAATATGACAAGGATGCAATGCCACAGATTACTGAAAAAAATCCCTATGTGCAAGATAAAATGTTCAGAATAATAGAATAATTAAAGATGGGGACTTTTCACAAGACTCAGCTCTAGAACTGGAACAGTAGCTAATGGGAGATAAGAAAGTACAATGAAGTTTTGCCTTGAAATCCATCACTGCCTCTAGATCTAGACTCCTCAAGTCCATATCCCAGTGCAGGTCTCATTACAGACACAATTGAGATGAGGAACAAAAATCCACATGTAAAAATAACTTTCAACAGTTAATAGCAGTTAACAATTGACATGCATAGTTGAGCAGGATAAGCATTACCGGTAATTGAATTGTATAATTAATGGAAAAATATTCTCTATCATATTACAGGTTTTTACCATATTTTCTTTATAACTCTTTTGAGTTCACTCTTCCTCAATTCAATAGGATTTTTTTCTATAAAGGAAACCCTTGAATTTATGTTCTATCATGACTTTTTCTCCTCTGCGAAGCTCTTCACTCCAAGTAGTCACAGAAAGTACACAACTGTATCNATCTACAAACATAAGTTATATTTACAGAAAATTAATGTTAGTTGATAATTCAGGGGGATCTGGAATATGTCGAGGGGTTGGCATATATGAAAAGGTAGAGACAAAATTCTAACCCCAGTTTGTGGGAAAATTCAATACTCAAAAATAGTGCTGGGTCTCTGAAAAGCTTAGTTATGGATGTATACTTATGCATCTATATTGATAGTACATCCATATGTCTATATATATGTATATGTATGTAATTATTTATAAATAAAATGTAATTTTACAAAAAACATTTCATTAGTCCATGACCAGAATCAATTATAGGATCAGTAAAAATGTCATTAAAAGGACAGAAATACAGATAACAAGATTGTGCCACACTGCAAAAGTTCTACAACACTTTCTAAAGGTACAAAATATAATTAAATACTAACTGAAACTTCGATGATGACCACATTTGTCTTTTTGAGCTTTTGATTTTTTTTTTTTGTGAATAAACATCCTACATAACAATAAGGCAACACACACCTCTTTATATAATTATTGATATTTACAATGTACTCATGTTTGGCCATATAACCTCTCACATGATTAAGTGCTAGCAGGATAATTTGAGCACATATTTCACAATTACATTGAACCAACATTGTTGCATCCATTACCATGTATTCTAATACATTTACTGAGCACAGAGTCCATAAACATTTACAGAACATTCTTGTTCAACAGAAGCCAAAACCTACAAAAAATATCCCGTTTCATTTCATTGAAGCCAATGCTTCACTTTAGCAATAACAGTGCAGCTAGCAGGAACTGTTACTACCTCATAAATTTTGCCTTTAACTATAGCTTGTGCCCCAGAGGGGCACATTCATTTGCTAAAAATCAAACATAATTTACTGAATATCTGATCTCATGTAATATAAAATAAACCCACTATAATAACCAATCTGTACATACTTACTGCACGCAGGAAAAGCTCTGAATAGTGACAAAGCAAAGTTGACAAAAGGATATTTATAAAAACCTCTGTTTTCCTTTCATAAGTAATCATATGCTAATGCACAAAACGTAATAGGCACAGTATGGTGCATTACAAAATCAATCATGTGAATTTAAAGGACATATTTTTACATTATTACACTGTTAATAGTCTATTGACACAATTTTACCCTGCCGAGATTGGGGATAAAAAAATTCTTAATTACTTGTACTGTGATTGTTGAAATGATAGAATATATCTGTAAGAAAATATTTTGATGGTATAATAATTTAATAAATTATACAAACAATTTCACTGAAAACAATGGTACATTCACAATGACAAATACAATCCCCAAAACATGCAACTGGGTCATGTCAGCACTGCAATATCCCACTAATTTGTATAGAAGATATAATATGAAGATTGTCCGAAACCAAAATTCTAAAGTGTCTCACTAAAAATTTTGATAGAAAGGTTAGAACTGGTTTTGAACTTGGTGTACTTGAAGATCTTCTCATTTATTAATAAAAATTTGCTTTCTTTAGCACTTCATTCCTCGTGGCTCCTGTTGCCATTAACTTTGTTTTCTTGTGGCCTTTCCTGAAGCTTCCTGTTTGCTGCTGCTGCAAGAGGCAGGTCAGCATCAGTCCCAATGGCCTTCTGCTGAAGGCAGCCCTTGCCTGTGCACTCAGTCAGTGCTGCAGGACTCCTGCCAACCTACACACACACCAGCCAGGCACAGGCAGCTCAGCCCTGGCACAAAAAGCCGTGGCAAACCTCAGCCAGTGGCCAGTGTCTCAGCTCATCGTGACCAGGCCAGCACAACCCAGTCCCAGGAGCCACAGCCACCAGAGGAGTTGACTCCAGCCCCCAGTACTGTAGCAGACGTGGTTCTGCTGGACCAAAGGACAGTGCCTGAAGGTAACCTCTGTATCTAAGTACCTGATGCTGTATTTGTAAAGCTATTTAAAGACAAAAAGTGCAAAGTGTCCTTAACAGTGTTACAGAAATGTTTACTTAAAAAAATTTTCTTTCAGGGATGCCAATTCTGTCACTGTTTCTATATAGGTAAATGGACAGTGCACCAGTACATATTTTTCTCTTGTTCTGCATCATTCCATCATTAATGAAAAATTTTGGGCTCAGGGGAAGCACAACAAAGGTGATTGCAAAAAGACTTTCCTTGTGTTGTAGATAGACTGTGTCCATTATGCTTTGCAGTCTGTTCTAATTTGTACCATTGTCACTATTGCATAAAATTTTAAAATTTCCTTCAGAGGTAGTGGGGTCTGGAGAAATTTTGAGATATTTGCTAACCACCACCATTTTACAGATGAGAGTGACTTGCATGATAGGTTGGGACTGAGATTGGGATTGGCTTCTTCATATACAAAATACATTATCTATTCCCTCCACCATAAGCTCTTGCTATGTCTCCACAAAAGTCCTCCTTAAAGTGGGAATTTTATCACTATTACGATCTCCTGCAATATGTATGTTCATTTGGAGCATTATGACTGTCCCTAACCATTTAGTATTGGGCATGACAGCATTTATTTCTTTCCATAGTCCTTGTTTCATTTCAACAGCATGTGGAAAAGTCTCAAAACAGAAGTCGTAGAAGCTCCATTGCTTGGTACATTACAAACTAAATAGACAATACACTAGCAAGGAAGTATAGGAAGAAACACTTCTGCTCTACAGGGAAACAGACTGGGTGGCCTGACCTGATGACTGGATGACTATCCCAGTCTGATTTCCAGTAGTTTATAGTTTACATATTCTCTGGCTGAAAGAAAGAACATAAGACCCCCAAACACAGTAACTTTAATGTAGATCTACTGTGTAGTCAAAACCAAACTGTGTTGCTTATAGCAGCCACTGACTTTTTTATCCCAAACACGCTATTTTCATGCACAATTGAACTTTCCAGCAGATATTCTTCACCACTAGACACATAAAGCAACAGCTCTGGAAAGACAAATTACAGTCAATTTGCTAGGTTACATCAATATCTGTATTTCCCCTTATTCCTTATACAAAAACAATTATGGCAGTCTAGTATTGCCCTGCCAGTATAGTTTCTCTTCCACTTTTTTCTTTTTCCACTGGCAGAAAAGCAGCATCTTAAAAGTCTTCCTGAATGTTTTATTACAGAGAGCGTAACACATGGGGTTGACAGTGCTGTTCACATAGCATAGCCAGTATCCAAGGTGCCACAGTGTCACTGGAATGCATTCAGAGCAAAATGTGGAGATCAAAACCATGATATTATAGGGGGTCCATGTCATGATAAAAGCCAAAAGAATGGCACTTAATGTCTGTGCTGCTTTGCGCTCCTTTATAAGAACCATTCGCTTCCTTTTTGTGATTTGGTTATTTATATTTGGATCCATGCTTTTGATGGAAGGATCCTTTGACAGAGCAGCAGAACAAGGAGTTATTTTTACTTTTTGGCAACCATTGTTGGCTTCCTGGGCACCATCAGCCTTAACCACCAATCGGAATTTATAGGAAACACATTTTTTACTTTTTTCTATGTGATCTTTGGCAGGTGACAAAAAGTATTTCTGGTTCTCAAAATCATTTTCTTCAGGTTGGTCTCTGACAACAACTTCTGTACTCTCATTAAACTCTTCTGACTTACTTTTAGATGGACTTCCGTAAGTTACTTGGAAAACTGAGTCAGCAGCAAGTTTATCTTCCTCCTCTGATGATGCGTAGCTGCTGCAGGTGGTTAATTGCTCAGCCTTAGCCCAGTCGATACAAGTACTCGCTGCCTGGGAGGCTTTCACCGTAGCTGATGTACTTCGACTAGATGAAGACCAAGATGCCTGACACCTCTCTCTTTTGACTAGGTTTTGTTGCTTGCAACTGAAGCAAGACTTCAGGAGAGCTTTCTGAGGTTTTATTGTCTCAAACTCTGCCACAGACTCTGAACCCTGCAGTTCAGCAAGGTCCTTGGTACGTTTCTCTGTCTCTTTATAGATGCGGCAATAGAGAATGGTCATCACAGACACCGGAATGTAAAAAGCAGCAATTGCAGTACCAAAGGTGACAATGGGTTCATCTAGAAACTGTATCTGACACTCTTCAGGTGGTACTGTTCGTTCACCCACAAAATACTGCCAGCACAAGATTACAGGTGCCCACAACACGAAGGAAATTAGCCAAGCCAGACCAATCATGATGCCAGCTCTTTTGGGTGTGCGTTTGGCCCTGTACGTTAAAGGCCTTGTGATGGAAAAATACCTGTCAAAACTGATGACTAGGAGGTTCATTACTGAGGCATTGCTAGCTACATAGTCCAGTGCTAACCATAGGTCACAGGCAAGGCTTCCAAGAGACCAGTGGCCTATGAGTATATAGGATGTATAAAGGTTCATAGAAAATATCCCAATGATGAGATCTGCACAGGCAAGACTGAGCAAGTAATAATTGTTGACAGTTTTGAGCTGACTATTAACCTTAAAGGATATCATTACAAGAATATTTCCCACTATGGTTATCAAGCTTACAATTGCAGTTATAGTGGCAATAGCAATGACTTCCCAGAGGCTATGCCCTTCTAACTGCTTATGGTTGATGGATGAACTGTTCACAACAGTAGAATTGCTGAATAAATTGACTTCCATTCTTGTTCTTGGTGTATTGTCATCAGGATCTTAGCACTGTTTCATATTGCTTTCTGTATTCAAAGACATCCTTTTGGAGATAGCTATAAAGATCAAAGAAAAAAAAAACAGCAGAAAATGAAAGCACCTCATTAAATAGCACAGACTTCTTTTAGAGTTACCACAAAAACACGTGTAAAGCAACATGTCAAATTATTTGTGTTCTTTTGCATTTATTTTTCTACTATTGCGAACATAACTAAAACCCATAAATGTACATCCTAAGACAACGTACTATGACATTTTATGACATTTCAAAATGCAATCTAGCTATTGTTTCATAAGATAGTCAGTCACACCAGCACTTACATTTTTAATACCTTAGGAGACATTCTACATGTTCTCAAAGACAGACATGTAAAGTTTTGCAGTGCAATAAGACAGTGAGTCGCTGTGTTGTTTCCTACAGTACTATGTAGAAGGCATTTCAAGGTTTCAGAAATTATCTTTGGAAAATTTGGAAAAGTCACCAACAACAGAGAGAGAGTAAGAAAAAACTGAGGACCCATGGGGAATTAGGAACCACACTGGCATGGGGACAGCAAGAAACAATTAGGTGTTAGAAGTGCTTGAGGTGACTGAGTGGAAATCTTTGAGCTAAGGAAGCAGGTGGGGTCAAGAAGACGTTTTTGGGAAAATAAGGTAGGCAGGAAAGACTCATCTCTGTTGACAGATCTCAGGACAGAGGAGACTGACTGGGTTAGGCATGGAAGAACAGTCTAGGTAGTCTGGGTGAATGAATGGTAGGGGTTGCTGACAGAAAGGAGTACTAAAGAGAAAGAAGCAGCAGACAACCAGTGACAAAAATTGTAACAAAACTAATGTAATACTTGCAGGAGTAGCAAAAGGTGAAAATAGGACCACACTATTAATGTGTGCATACCTCTGACAACCATTCCTTCCTACATTTTTCAGTCCTGTTTTCTTGTGCCAGTGAATACATGCCTGTATTAGGCAAAATTTCTTTCATAGATACCCTCTGGATTATGAGTAATTTCATCACATCAGATGCTCCTAATCACTTGCTTGATGCTTAGTCTTGCAAAACTGTGTAATTTTGGAATAGTCAAATAGTACTTAGTTTTTAAAGTCAGAAATGAAAGAAAAATTGATGGATTTTTCTTTTGGGCATATAGCCAGTGTAAAAACTGGTAAGATAATCCCCTTTTTTCAAAGCAGACACAGGTTCAGCTACAACTATCACATAAATAATTATTAAAGTCCAGCTCTAAGTTTTGAGGATTCTCTCTGCATCAGATCTTTATTATATGGTCTTCCCTATCCATCCATACCACTTCTCTGTGTTTTTAGCTCTAACCCTAACTCTCAGAATGTTGTTTTCTTTGACCTTAGCAAGTGTCTTTTATTAAATGCAAGCATGTACAGCCTATCACTTTCTGACATCTATCTTTTGTACCAAGTAGTTGGGTTCTGCCTCTTATCAGCTGAATACAATTTTTTATAGCCACTAGTTGAACTTTGAGAAAAGCATCTCATTTTCTTTCATTGTCCTCTTTGCCTAGGGGGGTGGTGGAGTCACTATCCCTGGACATGTATAAGAGGCATGTGGACCTGGTGCTGGGTGGTATGGTTTAGTGGTTTAGCGGTTACAGTACCGGGTTGGGGGTTGGACTTCATGATCTAAGGGTCTTTTCCAACCTTGCTTTCATTGTTTCCTTTACTTTCCTTTATCTACTTCAATCATTCTACCTAATGATTATCTCTAGTTATGATGAAAGTGGATAATGGCAAATTTCCTGATGTACTGAGACATCTGCCTACCATACTACTCAAAATGGTTCTCCTCCATCTGTGTATCTGTCATCTCCTTTCTTACGTTTAAATGTTTGTGAATCTGTATTCTCCTTATACACAGCATATATTGAACCTAATTCAACAGGACTCCAGTTCATGGATAGGCCTTGCAGACTAGCAATACTCATAGTATATGCATGCTGACCATCTGTATGCTTGGCTCTCCCTCTCCAACCTCCAGAGCCAGTCTAGTAGCCAAGAAAAGCTGAAGAGACACAGCAGTCCTAATGAGCCCTATGCAAAGAAAGACATTTCATCCTGGTTCTGCATTCTGCAAAGACTTCCTCCAAGTCAGAGTTGCCCTGATGGCTAGGCGTGCTGACTTTACAAACCTTTACACAACATTGAAGGGTAGAAGTTCACTTAATGTGAAGCAAAGGTGTGTCGAGCTGTGATAGGTAACTGAGCTGTGAGAGACAAACCTGTATCTCTGCTGCCTCATGTGGCTTATGCTTCTTTCTCTTTGGACAGTCAGCACAGTTCTTCTGCACATTGAAAGTTATGTGTGACTAAATTTTTAAGCATGGCAGAGTGGTAGTGGGTTTAGTGTGACAGTGTCAGGGGACACTGAGGGCCATTTGCTTTGCAAGGGAAGGTGAGCCACAGGTGGAACGCAATGCCAAGGCAGGTTGGAGCTAAGACCTCACCAAGAAGCAGCAGGATGTGGAGAAACATGTTTGATTCTTGAGAAGGCTGGAGACAGTGGTAAAGGTCAGACATAGTCCAGTGATTGCACAGCAAGTCTGTAGTGATGAGGAAGGTCCAAGACTAATCCAGGAAGCCCAGCCAGCAGGTCTGAGTCAGGATCTGAGTCAGAATCAAGGAGATAAGAGACCAGGTGTAGATGTAGCTGCTGTGAGGGACAGTGGTACAGCCTCAGCTTAAAAGAAGTTGGAAAAGGAGAGGGAGGCCCTCATTTCTGGCTATCTACACAACAAGTCTTATTAGCAGTGCAGCTAACCTTGGTTTCAGCCAGCTAAACTCTGACATAGCCAATGGTATTCCTAGAAGGGGGCTGTGCTTTGGCCTCAACAGCTGATGTACCTGAAACACTGCCAGGGCTCATGACTTTTATGCAAGTTGCAAGATACCACCTAGGGCTAGACACAATCTTAAAAAAGGCACCAGCTATGATTATCAAGTACATGGATAAAAATTCACTAACTTCAACATTTGTCTAACATCTGGGTTTGAACAGCCACATAGGAGTTTGTTTCAACTATCTGCCCTTTTTTTGCCAGAAGACAACACTGTTCTCAGAAGAGGGAAGACTAAAAATTATCTAGATGCTTTGGCCTGTAATGTTTTGCCTTTGCCATAGGTAACAAGTGTGTCCCACCCTTAGGTCACTTACCTTCCCTAACGTTAGGGTTTAGGAAGAAAGACTGCTGAAACTGTGCCATGTGGATTGCAGACTTCAGAGCAACAGGAGAAGCAGAAATTGTTGACCTGACACAATTGTTCTTGCTTTGAACTCACATGGGTGGAAGAAACACTGGGAGAATGGTATGGAAATTACAATTAATTTCTTAATAAAAAGTGCTCTTGTTATCATCATGCAAAATCTTCCCTCCCTAATGGGCTGTTTTCCTGTGATGTCTATAAAAGCTGACAGTAGCTAAGCTGCTAGTATGCAAAGCTCTCTTTTTGGCATGTTGACCATTCTTGTCACCCCATCATACTTTATAATCTTTTGTTTCATAGGTCTGTGTTAAGACTTCTTGGCATTACCTTTTGTCATCTATTTGTGTATCACTCAAGTTAATAATGCCTGTGAGTGGGACTCCTGTGTGCTATGGTAGCATAATTTATATTAATTGTCTATCTAAGAGATAATAATAATAGGGAGATCAAAATTAAATTACAAAATAAAATGCATATGTACAGTGTCATGACTTTGCTATGTCTCATACTTTTTGATGCATAATGTTCACCCTTGTGAGTTGTAATGGTATTTGCTATTTGTTACCAAATAATAATGATATTTTTTTCAATCTATCTGTAAGTATTAATTAACCTGAGTTGTTAAATTTGTACGTATAGTCAGCTTCCAGTTATCTGCAGGCAGATTGTTTGTGTCACAGATTAATTGCACCACAGATGCAGGCACAGCTTGGGTTTGCCAGGTTTTATTAGCTCTATCTCATTCTGGGTCTGCCAGACCTGTGCTGGCTGCAGGGGAATCGCTTCAATTTCTTTGTGACATGCTTGCCAGTGCTGCCTTCTTTTATTTTATTTATTTGCTTGTCTGCTAAGTTGATTTACTGATTTGCTGCATACCGAGGCCCAGAACTAAGCAGCCCCAACCACAAGTGGTAGTGCAGTGAAAGCACAGCCCGTGATTTCACAGAATGGGAGCTGTGGCCACATTTTGCTGGAAGGGCTGATGGGTTTAAAAACCCTTCAAAACCAGATCAATGTTTTAATATATGTTGTCCAATGACAGTCTGCATGCTCAAGAGGGATCTGGCAAGCTGGGGTTAGGAAACTGGTGAACTTTTACAAAGACACATGGGTGGATGCTCAGTTC
The DNA here is from genome assembly GCA_013396695.1 of Sakesphorus luctuosus. Classification (NCBI taxonomy): domain Eukaryota; kingdom Metazoa; phylum Chordata; class Aves; order Passeriformes; family Thamnophilidae; genus Sakesphorus; species Sakesphorus luctuosus. The sequence goes on along the minus strand of VWZD01012797.1, from coordinate 47,376 downwards.
AAGATGAGGCCAAACCAGCCTGGCACTATGGCACAAAGCTGTTACTGTGTCTCTGCTCTGTCCTCAGAGAACACTCCCCTAGCAGAGTTATCTCACCAGGGTCATGTAGTGCAGGCTTGTGTGTGACACCGTCAATCTGAAATCACTTTTCTCCTCACTTGCTACAGAAACCAAAGGTCCTGTACTTGGGTCACAACAACCCCATGTACTGCTACAGACTGGTGGAAGAGTGGCTGGAAAGCTGCCCAGTGGAAAAGGAGCTGGGGGTGCTGGTCAACAGCCGCTGAACATGAAGCCAGCGTGCGCCCAGGGGGCCAAGAAGGCCAATGCCATCCTGGCCTGTACCAGCAATAGTGCCGACAGAAACAGCAGGACCAGAGCACTGATTGTCCCCCTTGTACTCAGCACTGATGAGACCACACTTCGAACCCTGCATTCAGTTCTGGGCCCCTCACTGCAAGAAAGATGCTGGAGCATGTCCAGAGAAGGGCAACAGAACTGGTGATGGGTCTGGGGCACAGTTGTTATGAGGAGAGGCTGAGGGAGCTGGGATTGTTTAACCTGGAGAAAAAGCCTCAGGGAAGAACTTACTGCTCTCTGGAAGGTGGTTGTGGTGAGGTGGGGCTTGTTCTCTCCGACCTGGTAGCAAGCAACAAGACATGGCCTCAAGTTGCACCAGAGGAGCGTTAGATTAGATATCAGGAAGACTTCACCAAAATGGTGGTCAGGCATCGGAACAGGCTGCTCAGGGAAGCAGTGGAATCATCATCCCTAGAGGTGTTTGACGGATGTGTGGATGTGGTGCTTATGAACATGGTTTAGTGCTGGATATGGAAGCGCTGGGCTGTCGGACTCTATGACATTCAAGGTTTTTTCCAACCTAAACAATTCCATGATTCACGTGGCTTTAGATAAGCATGCCGTTTTCTAAACATTAAACACCTATTTGTTGAAGGTTGGTTTTGTTTTTTTTTTTATTTTAATACATAAGCATAATCATTTTCCACTCCTTGCTCGTTGAGACCTGCAGAGGGTACAGGGGCACAGCGGGGCTGTCCCGGGAGGTGCGGATTGACCCCAGCAGGTGTGGGGCTGTCCCGAGAGGGACGGATTGCTCCCAGGGAGGCGCGGGGCTGTCTCGGGAGGGGCGGATTGTTCCTGGGAGGTGCGGATTGCCCCCGGGAGGTGCGGGACCGTCCTGGGAGAGGCGGATTGTTCCCAGGAGGTGCGGGGCTGTCCCCGGCGCCGCCGGCAGGAGGCGCTGCTGGGGGTGCGGGCTCTGCCATTTCTCCGCCGCGGCGGTGAGCGGGCCCTTTCCGGCAGTGGGCGGGGCGGGCGCCGGCGGCCCGAGAGGCGCAGCCCGGCCATGCAGGCGGAGCGGGGTGGCAGCCGGGCCCGCAGGGAAGGAGTCCGGCACGGCCGGCGGCGCCCCAGCGGCGCGGCCGAGGNGGGGCGGCCCTGGGGGTGGGGGCATAACCCAACCCTTCCCTTCCCTCCCTTTCCCGAAGTGGAGCCTGGGCTGACAGTTTTTTCCCGGGCCAGCCCCTCCCANTGAAGGCAGCGGCGGGGACGGCCACGGTCGCGGAGGAGGCGGAGGCCGGGGAAGAGGCGGTGCCTACGGACAGCGAGGAGGCGGGGGCCGGGGCAGGCGAGAGCCCCGAGGGCGCGGGGCGGCGCCGCCACCCTGCGCGCCCCAGCACCGGCGGGTAGGCGGGAGCAGA
>VWZD01012797.1:281-45535 GCA_013396695.1 Sakesphorus luctuosus | reverse complement strand
GGCAGTGTGGCGGGGTGCGGCAGGGCCGTGGGGCGCACCGGGACTGCTGGCGGTACCTCCCGGGCCAGCCCCGCACTGCCCTGCCCCGGGGCACCTGTGTGCCTTGGTGCAGCTACTCAGGGGTGTTCTGGCCGAAATACGTTTATAATATTGCGTTGAAGAGATAAATGCATCTGAAAAAAATGTATCTCTTTTTGGAAACAGACATGAATTGCTGAATATTTTTGGCACAATTGATTTAATGGTTGGACTCGGATGATCTTAGAGATCTTTGCCAAACTTAGCGACTCTATATAGTCAGAAGTTGACATGAGTGTATCTCTTGTCCAGCCTGCGGTTCTGACAGTGAAGACATGGTAACATAGCTCGTCTCGTGTAATGGGTATCTGTGGTTCACTGGAACATATATTTGTCATTAGTACCAGTTAGCGATTGTGCTTCGACCAGTTATAAAGTATTTTAGCAAATTAAAAGTAGCACAGACATGCCAGAGTGTGCTACAACTACATCTGCAGTTTCCTATGGAGATGTTAAAATGTTTCTATAATCTATAAGGTCAACACTGAGCCTTTAAAGAGTTTCCATAAAAAATGCTTTGACAATACTACATCCAGATTGTCTTGCTTCCGTTAGCATTGTTGCAACATAGAAATTATGGTTGTAGAAATCGGGATTGGCAGAGAGATTACAATGATGAGCTAATACTAATTGGTGGTTGGCAGCACTGGGAGTACTAATGTAGATGGACCAGCTGCTACCCCATTTCGAGCATCATGTTGATTAGATTCACTTTGACTTTTATGATGCCATGGCTTCAATTGAACCCAGCCAGTATTTCATCTGTGTTAGAACTCCCACAGTTGCCGGTGCATTTAAAAAAATATAAATACTAATTTTGTCATTGTATTTAGATACATTTTAACACTCATGTTTTGGGAGCTGAGAGTTGCATCTGGGTTGGTACTAGAGCAATGGCCAGTGATTTCACATGTAAGCATTATAAATTACTGAGTTCACACCAACTTGTGCACACAGGTTTGGATGTGAAACAATAGCTTTTTCTCATAAGCCACGGAGGCATACGGGGAAAATCAGCACTTGTATGTATTATCTGAGGAAACTTCTGCCCTGGACTTATTTTTCCAAGTCATTCAGCTCATTCTTACAAAGTTGATATACATTACTCTCTGTGTTCTCTCTGGTACTCAACAGGACCCAATTCATAAGTGAAAAGATGCACTCGGAAAGGAAACCATGTTGTATATGTGTGGTTTTACCTGGATTGTTGTTTGAAGTATTTCAGGAAGCAATTACAATTTTTTTCTACTGGCACAGCTTACAATATGTTCTGCCTGATCACTGTGTTATTGACTTGGATGTGCTCTTCATCTTAGTCTAGCACAGTGACTTTATTTATTTTTGGCCAAGGCTCATATGGGTTGGGTCTTCAAAAGTGAAGCAATAGCTAAGGTTTTCCCGGAACTACTAAAAACTGTTCAAGTGTAATGCTCTTCCTGCACTGGAGGGTTTTGATGTTAAGCACTGTATAGTCTTTTAGCACACCTGCCAGAAATCTTGTACGTAGCAGCTGGAATGAGACTGGCTCACAGCAATCCAGCCATGGCATCAGCAGCTGTGCCAGCCTGCAGCTGTCAATGCTTAATGAGCCAACCTCAGAGTTCACTACTCTGGAGCGGGGAGGACCTCCTTCTTTCAGCTGTGTGGCCAGCTCTTATCTGACAGGGAGTTACCACCCTTTATTCCCAGTTCCTTGGTGTTTTCTCCAGCAAAGTGACTGGTATTACACGATGCACTGCCTCAATGAGAGGGTGCTTGGCCCAGGGTAAGTGGTTTGTGTGAGAGAAGACCCTTCTGTCTTTCAGTAACAGGGGGCAAATCATCTCAAGTGGTGATGTGTGAATGGTAAACCTGGAAAGCTGGGTAATAACAGGGAGAGTGATGATCTTGCCTCGTTCACTTTCCTTTCTGTGTGCTGAGCAGCTGACATCTTTGAAAAAAAATATTTTTTTTTTAACAGTGAAGTAGAAATTTGCATCAAATTCCATAATATTTTGGCAGCTATATTTTTTAGTCAATTGCATTCATTTAAAGCCACTGATAATTATAAATTTTGTTAATTGGACGTTTTAATTTAGTGGTTCCTAATGCTGTGTTTGAAGCTACAGGAGGATATTATTTCTGACCTGTACAACAGGGGGAAGAAAGTGTTGTGGTGGCACATTTGTTTCTCAGTTTTGTGTGGACATGTGAAGACTGGACACCGTATTATGTGCTTTACATACTGCCGGGGTCCTGTAATTCGTTGGTTTTAGTCACAGATGGATGAGCTGTGTTACTTGCAAAGCCTGTGAAGATCCAGTACCTGATGAGTCAGTTCTCCACACCTTGGCTGTGTGCTAATGTAGGAGGAGGTCAGGGTGTTGTTTGTTTATAAATAGTTGATTTTGTACCCTGCATGGCAGATACAGCTGTGACTCAGGGTCTTGGAGATAAAAGTTTTCATGATTTCTGTGAGCTCTTAAGGAGGTAGCTATCCATAACTCCCCAGCTCAACACTTGATACAAGATGCTGTCTCTCTCAAACATTGAATTGGTTTAGAAAACATGAGGAAGAGTGTTCTTATTCCTGGTCAAGAGGGAAAAGAATCTTCCACTTGTTAGGTCTTTTTGTAACTAGTGTGCATGTTGATTTAACTGGCTTGTTTACTGAAGATTTTATGTCCTCCCTTCAAAAATGTATCTGTCTAATTATGACCAGCTGGTTTACCAAATGGCAGATCTTTGTAGATCTGTCATCTTGAATAATTTTCTGTTGTTTCTGTCAGCTTTAGCTCATCTATGTGATGTTAAATGAATAAAACACAATTGCAATTACTTGTTATTAGTAAAATGTGGAATTCTAGTACTGAAAGTAAAAAGTCCAATGGACATTGGCCCAATATAATTCCCACTTTTAGTCTAACTCCTCTACCTTGCTTAGAATTTTATGTACTATCAGAATACTAAAATTGCTGTGAGATACAACATATTAAAACAAACAACTTTCTGAAACTTGACATGATACTGGGTTTTATTTTGATGGTCCTTGACCACATCCTTTTGTGGGTGGTTTAAGGAATTTTTGCTTTGTCCTTTGTTTATTACACTTGCAATTTACGATGTATTCTTTTAACTTTCTATTCAGTGATTCACTGAGTCTGCATGTGATGATGCTCCGACTTCAGTGTGGTTGGAATTGGCAGGTCTGTTTCAATGTTCCTTTTCTGGTGTTGGGCATTGGTTGCAGTATATTATATTTTACTGTTAAAGAATGGAGGTTAACAGATGGATATGGGTATGGGTAGATATGGGTATAGGTATGGGTAGTTTCAAGGTGACATCACATTTATTTAGTGCTTATTATATCTTCGTTCTTGTAGTCCATGCACATACAGAACTGATCTAAGAGAACATCTAATGATGTCAGCATTAAATTTATCCTAATTAATATAAGCTAAATCTTTACATTCTAAGCAACTGCAAAAAGCAGTTCACAGGCACAGTAACAAAAGCTTGCATTTTTCAAATGTGAATGTCTGATTTCGTTTGGAACACTGCGACAGAACTTGTGCAGATAGAAGAATAGATTTCTGGTTTGTGAAAACAATGAATCTTTTGATATTTTAAGTTAGTGTTCTCAAAAGCAACTCTAAGAAACTTACTTAAATGAATGTAAATCAATTTGTGAGCTGTACTTAATTACGAATGAGGTGTGAAGAGCTTTCCTTCTCAGGAGTTTCTCTGCTGTGATGGTTCAGTGTCAAACTGGTGTTTGTTAAATAGGATTCTACAAGGCTTCATTCTGTATCTGCTCATGTTCAGTGTTTCTATTATTAATTCTGATGAAGGATTAAAATATACAGTGTTAAAATTTGCAGACAGTGCTAAACTGGCAGGAGGGTGGAGCACAGAACACAGTCTCAACAAATGGGAGAAACAGCCTGCAGTAAGGTGTAATTCAAGGTCAAATATAATAGGACTACATTTACATAGTAAAAATCTGTAGAGGTGTGTGACTGATTAAGCTGCAATTTTACAGATGGGAAATGTCAGCTTAATGGATGAGAGGGTAGCAATTACCAATGCAATCATGCTGAAGAACTGGTTCTATCTTTGCAAGATTTGGACCAGCTGGGGAAAGTTCAGAGGGAAGGAAGAAAGATACAAAGTCTAGAAGACGTGACCTAAGAAGACAGGCTGAAGGACCTGCTTTTTGTGGGGCTTTTTTGGTGGGTTTTTTCCTTCCTTTTTAAATTTTTTTTTCTCTGTGTAGCAAAGAGGACACTTTGAACAGATCTGGATAGCAATGTTCCTTTTAGGAGAATAGTTGCTGCAAGCAGGTCCATTTTAGGCAGGAGAAGAAGAAAAACATTGTTAAGAAGGAGGAGGTTAAATTCAGGCCTTGAGAATAAAAATTGTGACTGAAAGGGTAGATAGCTTGTGCAATGTATTGCGTAGGAAGTACATGGAGATCAGTACAGAAAAATATGTATAGTGAAGGTTACTGAGCCTACTCAGTAGAGCTGATGTGTAACCACTTGTCATAGCCCTGTTTATTTTTCTTTTATTTTTTTCAAGGCTGTCTGTGCAATGGAAAAAGATAAATGGTTTTTATGCAGCCAGAGTTAATTTAATCTTTTCAGTTTCTAGACAATAGAGGACCCTGTTTTTCACAGTGCTGAGGACTGCAATGTTTTGTAATAATCCCTAATTGTTTAGTGTAGAATTGTTTGGTGATATTTATTGTTATTCCTTCATTGTATTTTACCAACTTTCCTCCTAATTTGACTTGAGACACTTGTACTGAAAGCATCCCATTAAAGAGGTGAACAACATTATTGCTGCATAGCAACTTCCTGTCTGACTCTTTTTCTGTTACTTCCTTGGAAAGAGCTTGAGGTTTTTTATATTTTGGATGGCTGTGCATTTCTGTCCTCACCTACTTAAGTGCTTTTGTTCCTCATTTCCCCCTCAAGTCTCTGGGATTGAATTTGATAACTTTCAAACAGGTTGTCCCAAGTATTTTCTAGCTTAAAGAAATAACTTTACCAACTGCGTATTTTGTTAATTATATGAAAACAAAACTTTTAATCCTTACATCATTTAGATTTAGTTACCCAATAAAATAGAGTGGATATTATTTAGATGAAACATGAAATGGCAGTATTTTGATTATTGGAGGAGAACTTCCCTTTACATTTAACTGAAGATTTTAGAACTTAAGGAAGAACTAAAACTACGCATTTAAGAATCCATCCCCCCACCCATCCATGTGTCCATCCAGGCCGATGAACTAATGCCGTAAGGGCCCGACCCGTAAGTGGTGCCGGCAGCCCGCCCGCTGGCGGCTCCCGTGCCACGGGATGGCCCCGCTGCGCCTCCTGGAGCGGGGAAAGGGCCGGAATCACACAGTGCAGAGTAACCACGTGTGCACGTCATGGGCTGCCAGTGCTTTTCTCAGAATGTTTGCCGAACGTAGAGGGCAACGTGTGAAGGTCTCACATACGTGTGAATTGTTAGGACTTGCTCCTGGGTGTTTCTTCCAGACACAACTCTGAAGTAAAGTTATTTGCAGGAAAGGAACTCTTTGTAAATTCTGAGCTAAAAATCTTGTGCTGCTGGGATGAATGTTTGGTCCCAGAGAATATAACACAGGGGTTTGTTTGGCTATAAAAAGTATAGGTAGTTGGTATTTCTGCTGAGGAATAAACAAATTTGTAGAAGTGATGAAATTTGATGAAAAATGTTGCCATGCAGTGCTGCTGCATTTTCCTCACAAAAGTAACTGGGTGGCTTCAGGACCCCCATAGTGAGTTTCCAGCCAGTCTAATAGGGCTGCACAGCCTTTGTAGCTGTCAGGTTTCCCTATATTTTAAAGAAACAAAAAATTGCTGATTATTGACTCAGTGGTAATTTCGAGCCTTATAAAAAGTATGGAGGAATATTTTTTACAGTTTCATAATCAAAGGATTTCAAGCCTGTGTGATTCAGTGTTCTGTGCTAAGGCATAGAGGAGGGTCTGTTTCTCACTGTTCTCTTTCATATATGCAATTCCTCTGTACTTTTATGTGGATGTATGGGGCTTAGTGTGGTTTTTGTGTTTGTTTGTTTTATTGTTGTAAACAGGACTTTAACTCGTCTGCAGGTTGATTTAGTAATACATTCTGCTGGTAAACCCCATAAATCTGCTGGAGTGTAAAAGAACCTTACCTTAAGGACCTGTTTCTATTCCTGCTTCTCTTTTCCCTGAGGATAATTCTACAGTTACAGACCGTACAGTCTCTCTCTTTAACCCTGGAACAGCCAGGGTCTTTGTCTTGTGGAGAACAGAGTGATGATTCTGGGCTACAGCTCTTCCTGGGCAACTGACATGTTCTGAGGCCTTGAGCTTTTTCTGATTGCCTGCCAAACTAAAGGTCTTAGTGTTTTCCTTGGTTTGTTTGTTTGTTTGTGGTTTTTGTGGTTGATTGATTGGGGTTTGGATTTGTATTTTTTTTCCCCCCCCAGTATTCTGTTTCAGGCTGTATTAAGAGTTCACTGGCTTATGTTCCTGTTAATTTGTAACAGATCCCATCCTCAAATGATCCCATCCTCTGTATTTTGATTCCACTTCAACCTCATTGTTAGCAAGGATTTTAAAAGATTGTTGTCTCAGAGTAAAATGTTTTTGTAGAAGTAAAATTAAAAAATGAATTGTGCTACTGAGGAAAACTAGTTCCTTCAGTGTTTTTGGTGTGGTTCTTTGTCTTAATTTGAGTTATTGACAAGGATGAGTGTTTTGATACAGAATTGCCTTGGGAGTTGCACTTGAGTGTAATATTGGTGGACTCAAACTGATTTCACCCTGATGGAGTCACAGTCGAAGCGAATCTGTCCACCAGTTATCCAGACGGCTGAGTGCTGTCTGTAGCTCAACACGCACTGCAAAGTGGATACAAAGTTCCCCTGCAGTTGTTAGTCTGTATGCACCTAAGGCTGGCGATCAGTGCAAACTGTAGCACATAAAGATGTGATGGGCACATAAACCCTGGGATTGTCGTGCATCCCAACAGGTACAGCCTAGTCTTCCTTTGCCTGGTTGGTAGCTTGGATGTGTTGGCACTTCAGAATGTTCTAAATGACTCTTAGAGCTTCCTCGCAGTAGTGTTAACTTCAGGGTCAGAGCATTATTTTGTGGTAGCTCTTAACTTTTTAGAATTATGCTGTAGACCAATGGCAAAATAAAATTACATTTTAAGATCTTGGGTTTTTTAAGTATGGCAGTAGTGTACTAAGGACCTTGGACAATGATTCTTCACTACATTGTCTCATCCTCATTTTGGGTTTAGGGAAGTGCATTCTTTAAGGCACTTTAGAAAAATATTTTTCAGAGGATTTCCCTCTCCATCATCTTCCAGAAAAAGTTGGAGGTCAATGAGGAGCAGGTGTCTGAGGTTTGAGTGGTGATCTCTGGAAGGTCTGCAGTAAGTTGCATTCAAATTTGATATACAAATACTAACAGGGTTCTTTGACCGAATGCAAAGACAGATATTGGAAAACATGTGTGATAGTATAGTACTCTGATGTAGTTGTAAAACAATTTCATGAAGATGGTTTAAATATGAAATAACATCCTCTCAAGAGGCCGAGACTCACAGAATAAGCATGGAGATGCAATACATGGAAGTGGAGTTTTTCATGAGCACTGGATAAGTTTTGTTCTGTTCATACAGAATTATTTAAGCCTTGTTTAATGAAAGGCCTTTTACTGATGTTATGTCTAGATATGAGTCATGTTTTTTCTTCAGCTGTAAATGGGTTTTTGAGCATAAGAACTTGTCAAGATCTGGCTTTTTTTTTCTATTGTTATTTCAGATTGGTATTCTGCTACTGCAGTGATGCTTTTCGGAGAGGAAACTTTGATTATACTCTTTTATCTACAAGTTACATATTGCAGAGGACAAAGTTCACACCAGTCACAGTCACGTGACTAATGGGTTTGAATTACCCATGACACATTTTAAAAATCAAGGAGAGAGAAATACTTTTTGATATTGAAGGTATTAAAACAGCTTCTAGAACTGTACTTTGTGATCATTGGAGCAACTTTATGTGGAAACTTTGAGAATTAATCTCTTTCTTGTGTACTTCATGAGATGTTTTTCCCTTTTACTGGAGCATCATTCCTGTTAGGCAAAACATTGTTTACGGAATAGGATGTCTCTCTTGGATAATTCTATCTTTAGCTGACCCAGAGTGATGAGTTCCAGTATCCAACATTTATGAAGCAGTCTGAGGATTTCATCCCTCTTGCAAAAATTCTCATCCCGTACAATAAAGACTAAAAGCTTTTTTCTCCATGCTACCTGCTCTCTCGGCTGCCCTTTCTGCTAATTAAGCTTCTCTTTAGCTTTGGTAGATCTTTCTAAAGGTCATCAGTAGAGCAAACTAGTGAAGAGGATTACTCTTTGCAGGGATATTTTTTTTTATTCTCATGAAAGAACCTTTGTTAAGACTCTTCCTTCCTTAGTCTGAAGAAAGAAAAGGGGAAAGAAAAAAAAAGGTTTAGCTTTTTCCCTTTTCCCTCAAGTTGAAAAAATGGTTCCTAATAGAAACTTGAACCTGTACTGACAGAGTTCTGCTGTCTAGGTGGGCAATAAGGAAGTAAATTGTTTCTGTTTATGAGAAGCAATGCTAAAAACTCAGTGAAGACTTACTGCAAATTCGTCAGTAGGTCACTATGCCAGTATGAAAAGACTGTGAACATACAAACATGTGTGTCACCTCATCTGCAGTAATCCTTTTATAGAAATATATTTTAATTTACTCTGGTGTGTGTCGCTATAATGATGGAATAGATTTAATGTTTAGCACTATAATTTTATTAATATTGTTGAAAAATCAGAAAGTACAATACACAAAATATTAAATGTCAAGATTTTTTTTCTCTATATTTCATTAGGTGTGGTCTGGGGAAAACAAGACCATAAAAGTAAAAGAATTTGCAAACACCTATACTGACTTGTTTAAACTGCCTGCCAAGAGTTGCAATTAAATGACTTTTACAAATCCTAATTTTCTGTTGAATAATTGGAAGGGGAAAAAAAATCTTACCTAAATTATGTGAAACCCTGAAGGAGGATATGTAATTAAGAGTGGTTTAATTGTTTTCAGTGACACAGCAAAACAGATTGATGAGTTCATCAATAATTGTTTATTTTCTTGCCTTACGGTATCCTGTGTTAGTCACTGCAAATGCTGTTTATGATGCAGAAAAAAAAAGTCTCTTAGTAAGGTAATGTATTTTTTCAGCTCTTTATCAAAACAGCAAAATCATCTTTGCATCTGCCAGTTTACATTAGAAACTGCTTGTGCTTAATATTGCAGGGCCATTAGCACTGCTGGTTTTTTGTTAAAAGGGTCGCAGTGGACACAGAACCTCTTGGATACAGAGAGTGCACAATGAAAAAGTTTTAGTCTGCGATGAGTAATGCGGCAAAAAATTTGGAGAATGTGGTAAAAAGGAGCAAGTTCAAACTGTGATCTGTTTTCTTCCCAGTTTCAAATACAAAGTGCAGTCAAGTTTTTTTTTTTCCAATTCTCAGCTAAGTGACCTGCCATTGAACTTGAAATAATTTATCTGAATTTCCTTCAATTTTTTTTTTTCAGTCCCTTGGTACTTTATATGTAAAAATCTGATCTTGTCAGAAAGAGAGCAGGAATGAAACACAGAATTATGTGAAGTGTTACTTTTTTATTGTTTCTTTTTTTTTTCTTATGTTTGTGTGGTGATAAGGCATTTGCAGGGCACACAGGCCACCAACTTCTCAAGTTCTCCTGCCGAGAGTGTCCAGGTGCTGTACAAAGTAAAATAGGTCTGGCCAAGAAAACAGTTTAGATCTCCCATTTCAGAGTGTGCACACTCACTGTATTCTCAGGGGAAGTGGAAGATGCAACTTGAAATACATTTGTGCAGAGAGGGAAATTGAACTTATTTCCACTGTCTGAATAAAATACTGTAGTTCTGCAATAGCTGAATAAACATGGATTGTATTTATTTATGCTGTCCATTTGAGATGCTTTGTTTTGGCAATCGTCTGTTTCACACCCCAGTCCCCATCTATTCTTGGGTCATTTCAGGACAAGCAAAACTACTTTTGCTGGAGAAAGTTTTATGTTTCTGTTAAAAGTATACCGCTTTGAGACCAAGTGCATGTCACACTTAGGTGATAAAAAATCTGCTTCTGGCTTACCTGAGTCAAGACAGTGTGATGTCTCTGTACCTTTTATCTGTATTGTACTGATATTTTGATATATAAACAGAATCCACAAACATTAATACTCAAACTTTAGTATAGCAGTTGGAGAGCAAACTGCTCTGGGAACTATACTTCTGCCTATTCCATCTTTGAGCTATACTACTGAAAAAGCTTGAAAACTGGGTGTGCAGTGTGTTGCTGCCTTTTGTTATGGAGAAGCATCATGGAGACACATTGTCCATAATACAGCTGTATTTTAAAATAACAATGCACATGGATTTAACGCTCCCACTTTTGGAGGCAAAGCCACCACAAATCAATGTTTGGCATTAATTTGCTGCACTGTGGGGCAGCACATTGCATGGTGCCTGACAGAATTCCAGCTGCTTTGTTCCTTTTTAGCTGAGTTTGTGCTAGGAAGGGTCCTAGTGACTTTCCCAAGGAAGTTCATAATGGAGGGTCCAAGTGGCTCCCTTTTTCATGCTGCTTGGATCCACTGTCAGGGACATCCTGCCGTGCTTGTGCAGCAGGGATTGCAGTCTCTTAAATCTGGAAGCATATTCTTGATGAATGACTGCTTTGCTCATTTCCCCTTTCCCTGTAGCACTAAGTTGACTGGTTTGCAGACACGTATGCAAATGGCTCAGCCCATATGTTTGTCACATAATTGAAAGGACAAGGAAAAAGAAAGGCTTTGGTGTCTGTTAAGTGGGCAGTTAGTACTCTCGACATCTTTTCTGGTTTTCTGCTGTATAAAGATAATCATTAATTGTAGTCTTGGTCTCAGAAATGCGGTTTAAAACCCTGGACATTGAGGATAGTATCTTTTTGATGTAGCATTGCTACATTGTTTTGTTAACATTATTTTGTTAAGCGTGACTCAATTCTTTTTATATTCAGTGTCATTCAATATATCTGTATCCTGCCTGTTTGTTTCTTGCTATATGGTTCTGCATGCAGCTTTATAGCTATGCATTTTGTTTATCTGTCAATCTGCTTTTTATCCTTAGGATCTTTTATATAACTTTGATTTACTGTGTGACTGTCCATTGGTCCTAAAAATGACCCCATTTGACCCCCCTTTTCTGAAATTATTGTCAAACAAGGCTTTTGTAACTCAAGCCTTACTGCTTCATCGTGCCACACTGTAAATGTAATACTGCAACTTAATTTCAAAAATGTGTAATGGCTGGGTCTCTCAGTTTGTTGATAGAAGGGTAGTAGAGAGATGAAGTTGATTTGTAGCATGTGAAATTATATTTATGTAATGCCAATATATTAGTAATAAAAGATGAAAAACTTAGGGGCTATGCTACTGACAGTGTTGCAGACATAGTAAAAGGGAGGAGGAAGACAAAATGCTGTCCTCTGGAATTTCTCATACTATCTTCATAGGGTTTCAAATTGATAGTGTCTCCTTTTGCAGCTTTAATTTTCATTATGTCAATATTTACGTGTTTGCAATATACTATTATTATGTGATAATTGATCTGAAAAAGTGACAGATGTTGGAGGTTTTAATTTAAATTCAGGATGGAATTTTCCACTGTGAACCAAACATCAGTACTTGTATATAGAACCTCTAAAATGATGCCTTACGCCTCTTTGTGACTATCTGAAAAGCTTAGCTGAAAAAGGGGCCTACAAGCAGTCACAAATGGCAAAGGTTCTGAAGTTTATGTTAAAAATTTTATCAATCAACATAAATATTTGTAGGAAAGCAGTTTTGGGGTTTTTTAACTATGTGAGTTTTACAAAGAGCACGTCTGTATCCACATGTATTATGTGAAACAGGAATAGTAATGGAGAATCTCTAAGTTTTGAATGGAAAGAGAAAACAAAAATTTACGTTAGCAAAATGAGTGTAACATTGCAGGAAATTAAAGCCAAGGATATAGCTTACCATTACACTTAGCCAATCTAGCAGGTAACTGTTGCCAGATATGAAGGAAGGACCTACTTCCCAGTTCCCGTGTTCCATGGCACACTTTCAGCCTATCTAACCATTATTTGTGTTTGTCTGATTCTGCTGTGAACTGAAAAAGGAACTTAAGCTGGCAGAAGGTTAAGAGTAGAAAAGAGAATAAAACGATTGATTATGTTTCTGTCAGTTGAGGTATATATACAATTTCAAAGAATACTGTTCTGTTTGGTGTCTTTCAGAATTTTTTCCTTTAATGCTGTGCCAGTTGAAAATAGAACAGTGTGGGTGACTATCACTAAGCTATTTTCATGTTTTGAAATCCATAGAAAAATGTCTTACTGCTGTATGCTTTCTTTTTTACAAAATAGATGCATTTAAAACCCCCTGAACTTTTAACTTGTTACTATATATTACCAAATATTTTTGAATGTAAAGATGGGGAATAGCTATATTGACATTGAAATGAAAGGTTTAGAGGACTCCTTTCATTTGTGATGTAGCACAGCAGAAATCTTTTGAGAGGTTGTTTTTGAGGGGTTTTTTTGTTCATTTTTTCTATTTTCACTATGGCAAAAAATTTGATCTATTGAGAAACTCTGTCTCACATTTCTCCTTGCATGAGAAACCCTGAAGCTTCTTCAACATGTTGTTTTTGATCCCTGGTAGAGTCACTGGATTTGTGTTGGCTTTATTCTAAAGCTGTGTGCATGTAGGGGTTATTAAATAAAGATTAGATGTGTCAATATAACTGAGATCTTCTCTCAGCTTTGCTCTTTAGAGCAGCCTTTGTTGCAAGTTTATGAAATAACATTTGTGAGTTAGGATCAAGACTCAATTTTTTCTCTGTTCTGCAGGTGTCTGCTTTGAGTGAGCTTTTCACCTAATTTGTCATGCTTTTATTTCATCACTGATTTGGTTTCAGAAGTACAAAGTTTTCAGTATGTATCAGTTTATAACAGATACGTTTATAGAGAGGCTGTCTTTAACCATTGGCTCATGAAGACCAGTAAAACAGCAATATCCTTTAAAAAGTCTCTTATTTAACTGTTAAGGTGAATATTTACCCTCAATAGACTTTGATTCCTTAATGTTCCAGAATTCCTTATGCATGTTCTTTACAAGTTAAAGCTGTTAATACAACTGCTTTTGCAATTTTAGAAGTGCTAAGAATTGGATATATTATTGGAGGTTTTCAAGCCCCGAGTGGACAAAGCCCCAACCTGCGCAGTGGGATTTCAGTTTTGACCTTCTTTTGAGTAGGTGGTTGGACAAGATGACCTCTTGCAATCCCTTTCAGCTTGGATTAGTCTCTAACACTGTGACATTAACACATAAGAATTGAATCAGTTTCAGGATACAGCGAGTCTCTAATGTAGCTCAGTACACTTCTATCTAGGAAAAACAGATTTGGTAAGAACAAATAACTTTCTCTAGAAGGTTTCCTTAACCAATCTAGGATCCTAAGTGTAATACAGCATTCACATATGTGGAGGCATATGTATGTAGAATATAAACCCTCAGACTTTTGCCAAATGCAGCTTATACATAGGAACAATCTTGCTGAAAATGCTATAATGTTTGTGGCAATATACTTACTTTGTAAGGTTTTATTGAAACATTTAATTTCTGTGAAGACAGAGGCTCCTATTTTATGTTTGCACTCATATTTTTGACTGATGTTTGTCAGAAAAAAGATCAGCTTTTTAAAGTTACTGTCAATTCGAAGGTAATAGAGCTGCCAGGTTTTGTGCAGGTCCATGTGACAATTTTTTATAAATTGCTTGATGAGTTGTACACTTACCAGTAACTTTCATAGAATGATTTCCACTGAATTAAAGAAAAAAAATAGAGTTGATTTTCTGTTGGTAGAAATGTAGTAGCTTGGCACGTTTAGAAAATCAAATGTCTCATTATCTATAGACAGCAGCTGGACGATCTTCCTACAGACTCTTGGTTCACTGCATGGCTCAGCCTTGTGGAAGGGAGGCAAAGCTCGACTTTTACAGTTAATGCAACTTGTTGATTCTTTACCGAGTTTTGCAATTAGTGCAGAGAGTGCTGAATTTATAATGGGACTGTTCTCACAACATGCCCCATCAAATATCTTTCCATTTTGAGTTTTAATCAAAAGGAGTAGAGTGAAATTTTAGCTAGTGGCTTTGTAGTTTGGAAAATCCTGTACCTAAAGCACAGCGTCTTGAAATACGCCGTTTCCGAAATAAATACTTGGCAGGTGTTACCAAGTCCCAGGTCTTGGTAATGTTCATTGCGTAGTTATTAAGTTTAATTTGCCTTTGAGTCAGCAGTTTTCAAACTGTATCTCTAAAATCTGCAGTACAAAACTGGAGCAGTGTGTATTAGATTTTGCCCCTGTAAGGCACCTCTTAGAAGCGCCACGTAGTTAAATGTCTGCTGGTAGGTCATGGTGGGATTTCTGAGAGGGCGGTGAAAAGTGAGCATCAGGATTTATGGACTCCTTTCTACTTCTTTGAAAAGGAAGATAGTCTCCCATTGGCATTAGTAGTTACAAACAAAATAACCAAGCTGTTTGCTTCTGAGGCTTTTTATTTTTCTCCTTTTTTTCCTTCCTGTCTCAGTGAATCTGAGGGAGAAACTTGGCTCCTAATGAAGTTTTGTCCAGTTCAGTGAGGTGTGAGATTTGTACAGAATATGGCTATAGGTTGTGGAAATATTAATAATGGTTTATGAGAAAAATGTAGTACAACTTGTAGTCCTGGTGCTTGATCATGTTATAACTTTACAAAGTACAAAGAATATTTAAAGAGGTGGGGGTTTTGTTGCAGTTAAACAGTAATGTTTAAAAACAGTTTTTGATTTGAAGTTTTTAATCGGGTCCAATTATTTGTATCTTCTTGATAAAATAAGCAAGAACTTTGAAGCAAAATACTTTGGTGGACAGGATTTTTATATTTACTTTTTAAATGTCATTATGATCAGACTTGTGAATATGATATCTCTTGAAAACAATCTATCATAGCTAAGGTAACAGCTCAGTTTTTGGCAGGTGTTCCTGAGTGTTATTACAAAATATTCCTTTCTGTCTCTGAAAGAAGTCATATCTTACAATATCACTGCGTAGGAAAGAAATCTTATTTTTCAGGGGAATTTACAAATCTGAATTAAGAATGGTTTTGGAGATTGTATTCTATTTTACTTCCTACTGCTCTTTTTATATTGTTGTAACTTGCTCATTTTTCTCAGTACAGAAATTTATCATTAACATTCCTAGGCAGACAGAACAATGTGTTGGGCGTGCTTCATGGGATTTTCCCAGATAGCAGAGTTGTACACAATATACAATTAACCTTGGTAACTCACTATTGCTATTATTCTATTATTTTTGGTTTTGAAACTGAATTCCTGTTTGTCTATATCATTGTGAATTGCATTTCAAAATCCGTCATTGAATTTCAGCTGTCTGTCTGGGTAACTCCAAGGTGTTCTGTATTAGTCTTGTGCATAAAGACATCTTGATTCTAAACACCTACAAACTTGCATGAATATTGATAAAACTGCATAGTATTTTGTCTTTTGTAGAATAATAACCACTAATATAAAAATGCAGTTCTGCTTCCTTTTGCCAGTTCCAAATATATTCTGTTTTTCTTTCATATACCATACAGGTCATATTTTAGAGAGTCCGTTAAGTTTCCACCACAATAAAACCAGACGATGTGTTCCTTTGTCAAGTGATTACTTATAAGAAGAGTAGAGGGATGTATATCTAGGGGTTGTAATTAGGTAAATGTGTAAAATAAGAACAACTCTTTTGAAGTTTATTCTACTATATATAACCATCATAAAGTCTAAGCCTATCAATCATAGTGATATATAAATTAAGCTGTCAGAGGATTATCCTGTACCTTTCTGGATTTACATGTAAATGAAGGACATTTAATAGACACTGTTGCTAAAAAAGGAAATATTTTTGAGATTTTGTTGTATGCATAATGTGCTAAGATAATTCCTGGTGTAATCACGTTGCTCCTGTTTGGTTACACCACCAATAACTTTGAACCATGAAATTAAAAGCAAGTATGTCTTTCTAAGAGAAATTTAAGTCCTTAAAGTGTAACTGTAAGTGTTTCACATTTTCACTTTTTTCTGCCTAGAGGAACAGTCAGTATTAGGAGTCAGTACCATCCAGTCTGCCTTACTTATTGACATGCATACAAGCCTCTGTATACAAACTTTTATTCTGTGAAACAATTTAAAGTATAGAAATCATGAACTGCTTTGTTAATTATATGTGTTTTTTCACCCTGTGACTTACAAGTTCCACGTGTGAAAATACAACCTTAACAGATGGTGGTGAAGTTGGGATGAGGAGGAGAGAAGAAATTGTTTCTGCTCAGACACTTTCCTATTTTAAATATAAATGAAAAAAAGATACGTGCCCATTCATGGTGCAGCAAATAGTCTGTTCAATCCGCAGGATGTTTTAATTTTGGCTTGCTAGTCTTTTCTCATGATGAGAAAAGAAATCAGGATTGATGCAGATAAGCAGAAAGGTCCTTGCACTTGCCAACAGCTGTACAGAAGTTTCTATGAAGGGAAGAGGGAATCAAGACAGAAGTTTACTTAAGGAATTGGTGTTTTTTGTTGCTTGTTGTGAGAAGAGCAAATGCAGGGAGTAGACAGTGGTTATCACTGTCTGTGAATGTGCAGGTGTCCATACATGGCAGTGGCTCATGATTTATTGTGGACTCTGAATGGTATATAAGATGTCTAGGGTATTGTAGGTAGATGTCCCTAATAAAGAATGGAAAAGATTAAGGAAATATGAATGTGCTGGAAGTGCACTATTCAGAAGAATAATACAGAGGTTAAGTACAAAGGGGAAAAGTAGCACTTGATCAATGTAATTTTGAAGATAATTTGGGAAGAAAGTGAAGGAGAGAAATAGCTATGATCTTTCTAACAGATTAAAGAGAAGCTGAAACTATGTGTTCATACATACTGTAAAGTGGCGTTCTTGGGAAGAGAATTGAGAGAAATACTGCAAAATAAGTAAGAACGGATGTCTAGTAAATGCATGACACCTACATAAAGGTGAAGGGCAGTTGGCCCGAGGAAAGGTAAGTTGAACATATGATGTTTATCTTACTATATAGTATTCTAAGTACTGACATAGATGAAGTGTTCTAAATTTTTCTTACAGACTTATCAGAATTGAACAGGAAAAGGGCTATAAATCTCAGTTCCTGTGGCTTCCTGTAGGTAATAAACACAGTTTTAGAAAAGTTTTAATGGAAGCTCTGAGTTTTAATGTACTTCTATTTATTTTTTTTAAAGAACTCTGAGCTCAACAATTCTTGTTGAATGCTTGGGCACATATGCTTATCATGGTAGGACAGACTGCACTTATGGTGAAGAGTGGTTGAGTAATTGAAGGGTGATGTAAGAGGTCACCATTGCACTTTCTTCATTGGGTACTTCCACCTTGGTTTGATCCAAACCACTCTGGCTTCCAAGGAAGTGCAGAAGGATGACCTCAGGGGAAAATTACCTGTTCAGAACAGTTTACTTCAATTTAACACCTTAATTCCTGAACTGTGTGCATCAACATGTTCTCATCTGTAAGAAAAGTTGAACAAAAAGCCCATTTTCCTGTATTTTCTCAATACCATACTGTCCCCAACCTTGTATGTCAAATTGGTGTACTAAAGTATCCTTTTGCAGTGGTAGACTGTAGATTGGGGTCATACTTTGGTTTCCTTTAGAAGAAGACTCGAGTCATAGTCTCTGGTAAAAGATGTAAATGCACTGTTGGGCAGGAGATCCCAAATCATGCAACTTCATTTGCAGGGGAGCTTGGCTTTTTCACTGTTGTCCAAGCGCCATAGTGTTTAGGCAAAAAACTGTATATGTTTTTTCGTTCCTCTGATATGCAAAGTAGTCTGAAGGTTTCCAGGTTTTGTTGAACTGGGCTTTTGTATACTTTCCTCAGTTTCAAAATTTCAATGCAATGTGCAAATGACAATGCATGTAATCCTGTCTGAAACAGAGGCACAACAGATATTGTACCTCCTGTGGTACCATGGTGCGTTATAGCACTGAGCAAAAATGTGTAGACGTAGCTCAGTAATGTTTAAAGGCTTAAGTTTTTTTCCTTATATGAGTAATACTTTTTTAAAGGTTATATTTGAGTTGGCTCCTAGAATTTGCTTCGGCTTGTATCATCTGTTATTTGACGATGTGGCAGGAGGGAAGTTATTTATTTCATTACGCATAGGCTGGATGTTTGCTCTGTGCTGATTAAGGCTCATTTTCAGTAAGGTGGGATGACAATGGCAGCAGTATGTAATGTAGCTGAATAGGCAGCTAAGAGGAGGGTATATATTAAGCACTGCTCCTTTTGGTAATTTTTAATATATTTTCAGAATTAAGGAGTCATAACACTCCACTTTCCACAAACTGCTACTTCCTACTTTTTTGTCTGTCAGTCTTCTGTTTATAATGATGTACTTGCATATGAATATAGTATTTGGAGTACAACAGGGATTTATTTGGCATTGATAAAGGTTTTTCTGTTGCGTAATTGGACACTAAGGGAACATGAAAATCTGTAGCAGTTTGTCCTTGTCTAGCTGAGCCTAAATGTAACTATAAAATTTTTGTGGAGTAGTTAAGCCTTCTTTGCAATGGATGTCTAAAATCAGTTCAAAATATGTGTTGCATTGCTCTGTATCTGTTCTGTAGAAGTAACTGATTGATTCTAAAATAAGTTAGTGAAGTGATAGTATTTTGTTCTTGACAGTGGCTTTGTGCAGTTGTTTTCACTAGGCTGTCCTATGTTGTACCAATATGGATGTTCACAGTGTATGCTTAAAAAAACCAAACCCTAATGTAATTTTAGAAACACAAACTACTAGAGATTTTGGTAATCTTTCTGCACAAGATGTTGCAGCTGTTCACTTACAGGGGCCTTGTTTAAACATAAATAATTGCCTTTCACATTTATTTCAGGATTACTTTTGGTTAGAGCTATCAAAGCCAAGGTCCTCCTTAAAGCCAGTGTCTGATGGGGAGCTGTAAGTGTGTTTTAGCTTGTGAGTATATAATGACTAACTGAAAGGTTTCTTGCTTTTGAAATTAAATTATGCTGAATGGAGATGGCTTTAGGCTTTACAGCAGTGTAGATTGACTTTGAATTTTGCTGTTCTTTACATGAAGAATATACTTACTGTTGGGACAACAAAATTCAATCTTATGGCATCAGTACAGTGTGGTTTGAAAGGAGAGATGAAGTAATGGAGAGAAGAGAGAGTGTAGCTGTCAACAGGAATGTTTGGGAGCCAACATGCTGGGAACTTCTTCTTTCTCAACTCCTTTACTCCAGCTCTTCAGGGCTTTAAACCTCTGCAGAAAATACCTTGTACAGAACTTCTCTTACTGGTCTCAGTTCTCCTCTTGTTTGTTGAGTGCTCCTTCCTTCAAGAACCAGGAAGGTTCTGTTTGTGAGCTGATGTTCAATCCTGCTGAACTTGCAGCTCTGGGAGAGCTGCATATGTAGAGGATTCAAGGCAGGGGAAAGTTTTCCACACCTGTTGAGTACTTGTGACAAATGCCTATTTCACTTGTATTTTAAGTTGACTCTGCAATGGAGTCTCTTTTTGTCCCTAGAGCTTTTTAACAGGTTAGGCTAGTAGATTGACTAGTAGCCTGGTTAAGTTCTTTATGTCTATTTGAATTAAATGGCTTCCATGAAGGAAATTGTTGAATGAATTATTCCATATTACTTGATCAAGACACTTTAGTTGGTTATAATGGAAATTCTTACATACATAACCATTTCCCAGATATTTCTCTGTAGAATTTGTTGTCTTTTCCTATTCTGCTCTACAACCACCAGCTTTTTCAGTTATCATCTGTATCACTGCAACACTTGGACAGGGATAAATTCTTAGTTCCGCTTCCTACGTGTTACCAGTTTTAGGAAGGAAGATACACATTATGGGTTTCCAGGATAGGAGGGAAAGCAGTGGGACTTGCATGAGTGTCACTGCTTGGCCCCTGTAAGAGCTGAAGCCTCACTAGGTGCTTTTAATTACATATACTATTGATGAATTATGTACAGTTCAGGAAGATTGTAGCACCTGACCTAAAATGTTGTTGGGGATCCAGGTAGATTTGTTTCTCTGAGTTTTATTTCAGTGGTTGGAGTTGTTATGAGTGGTTGTTTAAATACAGAACAAAATGCTATTGAGTTGCAATGGCTTAGCTGTCCATTTAAATGTCACAGGTCGAGGAGGAGGATGATCCTGAATCACAACAGGAAGAGAAGGAAGAAGTGAAATGCTATTCAAGAAGAAAGATATTTTCCAACTGGAGCCGCTATGAGGATACAGAAAAAGAGGGACAGAGGGAATGTGGGGAGTCACAGAGAGGAACGGACTTCAGTGTTTTGCTTAGTTCAGCAGGTAAGCATTTTCCATTCTGGAAAGTTTTTATAGTTTTGCATTTTGAAACATTACTACTTTTCTGGCTGTTGTCCTTGATGATGAAACAGGACGCTAGAATTTTTATCTGTCTCAGTAAGTCTGCCATTTATATATATTTAGGAATGTTCAAAATCTCTATGGGAGCAGTGTTATAGCATCCAGGCTGCACTGAGCTGTGACAGATGGGGAGTAAAAGAGGGCTGCTGGCTGCTTCTGTAGCCCTCTTGTGAAAATATGGGCCTGAATGGGTGCAGCACCCAGTAACACTGAGCTTATTCTTACTGCAGTAAATTTCTTGCTGATCTTGGGTTTTGGGTTGCTTTCCAGGAAACAGAAAAGGTTGCTCCTCTGTGCTCCTATGAGCAAACACAGCAGTCAGGCAGCTGCTTGCTGTTGTTTGTTTTGACAGAGATTTCTAATCAGTGCTATACAGGTGTGTGCATGAATAGCAAGTGTTACTCTCCTTGGAAAGTAAAGATCCGTTGTTTTCCCCTCTTTAAAGGAGACAATAAATGAGGAGGCAGAGGAACAGGCTGTACTAGATCTTGGGGGGGTTTTAGCTATACATGAATAGTATAGGCAGTTACACAAAAAACAGTTATCTAAAATTATTTTAGAAACTAAGATGTGCCATTGTGTTGGCATACCATTCAGTAGAAAGCTGCAAACAATGTATTAAGCAGGGGGTTAGCACCTTGGAAGCTTTGAAATCTCTCAAATCTAGATAATTGGATATTTTGGCCACAGTTTAATGGAAGAAATTAGAAGTTAGCTACTGTAAAGAAATACAGACCAGAGCTTCCTTTCTTTGTTCAAGAATCAATTTCTGAAGTTCTCTTTCAATGAACATTGCAAAGTTGGGCCTAATCTGTCTGCTTTTAGTCACAGGATTATGAAATATGTATTGACTTCTCTGAATGGTATGTTGCACAGCAAGCAGTATTGGAGTCAAGATGCATAGTATGGACCTTAGAACTATGTAGGTAACAGAGGAAATTGGATATTGCAATTCAAAACTTTTTAAATCAAGAGTCTTATCCTGAGCTGCATGTATCCACGGTTAAGGTTTTTAAAACAAATTTTAATAACTCTGTAGTTAACCTTCAGAATGTCTTTAAAATGTTATGAAGAACCTTTTGAACTGAGGCTATAACAAAATAGTATTTAGTTCTACTAGTTTGTATTTTTGGTTAAATTATACTTCAATACAGTTATTGCCAACCTATTTATTTTACTCTTTAGCTTTTCTCAATGCCTCAAATTAAAATCTTGTTATTATTCATATATTTGTACTATTTGTTGATTCTACATCTTTCATTTAGAGAGTGCTTTTATTTTAGAATATATTTTGACTGTTCTTTTATGATAAAATAAATTGGTAAGAAACAGCAATGAAATTAAGTACTTTGTTTCAGAGGAAGAAAGTACCTTCTAAACAATAATACAGGTTTCTTGGAGTTACATAAAGAACAGTATATGTTGGCAAGGTTCTTTGTATGGTTTCTTTGGCTTGTGTGTGAGAGAACTGAGAATGCAGACATCTTTATTTATAGTGGTGTGAGAAGGAGCTTGCACCTGTGCTTGATTTGATAATTGCTGCAGTTAGTATAATGCTATTTAGCACTCTGAGGTTGCAATCTGGATCCAATTAGTTGCAAGAAGCAGTTAGGGAGTACTGGAGAGGGAATGGAGTTAATTTTCTGTTTTTCATTAATATGAAAGCTTAGAAAAGCCTTTAAGTCTTGTGGTTTACTATTGATACACAACAACATAATTAATTCAACCAGTTAAGAATTCTTTAGCAGAAGCTCAGATTAAAAACCTGTTCTCCTGTGTAACATTTAGGATCCATAATACTGAATGCAGGGTCCTAATGAGAGTGTCATCCTTCAAGACAAAACTTGGATTTATTCCCAGAAAATATCCTGTTAATTGAATGAGATAGCATATAGAAAGTAGTTTGGCATCATGTAATAAAGACAGAATTAATGCTAGAAGACAAGCTTAGATGGAGGAATTCTTGATGACTAAGGAATTAAGAATCCCTGGTATTCATTTGTTTACTATCCTGTAAAAGGACTTCTATGTGCAATTTTATAGTTAAAATCAACCTAAAAATAGCAAAATTAAATATTCTGTGATATGAGTGTCATGTTAATAATTAGTGGGGTTAGAGCTTTAAATCTAGTACAGGAACACTACTCTTGCTTGAATTAAGAAAGTACTGAAGTTTTGGCTTGTTACGCTTTATTTTTATCAGTAGTAAAGTGGGATATTTTTTCTGAGGAGGAGAAAGAAGTTTGCAGACACTTGCAGAGAATGGTAAGTCTTTAGGGTATTTTATTTTACGTTTTTAATAGCTTCTGCAGACAAACACTTTTTTTTGGATTTTTGCCTATTCTTCCAGCTTTTCCGTGCCTCAAGCCAACCTCTAGTGCAGCACTGATTCTGTCTTTTCAATCTAATATTTAGGCCTGACTAGTCCCAGACTGTCTCTTCACTATATGCTCTCTCTGCTGTCAGCCCTTGCCTGCCTACTAATTCTTCTCACTCTCTCTTGCTTTTGTTTGGGTTTTTTGTCATGTCTATGTTTCTGATTCCTGTTGGTGGGTCCTTTTTCAGTCTTTTGTTGTAAGCCAGCTCCTTTCCTCATACCTTCATTAAAATCCAACTCAGTCAGATTCTGTCAGAGACAGAGTATCTCTCCCTCATTCTATCCAGTCATGGTGGTCCCCAGGTCTGAGTTGTTCTGCTTGGCATTGCTCATTTGGTTTAACCTGCTACCACTTCTTATGTTCCTTTTTCTTTCAATCCCAGTTTTTCCTTTCAAGCTTCCAGTTGTGATTTCCACTATAAGCTGTTTTCAGCATCTTCACTTCACATGCTGTCAGTATACCCCAAATTTGACACAGTCACTTGACAATATGAAGTGACAGGCCACTGTTTGCAACTGTGTTAGGAATATCAGCATAGGTGAGGCTGCAGAAATATGCAAGGTGACACATTGTGTTCAGTCTT
This sequence comes from Sakesphorus luctuosus, assembly GCA_013396695.1. Lineage (NCBI taxonomy): Eukaryota > Metazoa > Chordata > Aves > Passeriformes > Thamnophilidae > Sakesphorus > Sakesphorus luctuosus. The sequence continues at coordinate 21,830 of VWZD01012797.1, read as the reverse complement.
TTACCTAATGCCTCTTAAGTGCAGGCTTGATCCTGAGATTAGCTTAGTTGGTTAGAGCCTGGTTCTAGTACTACCAAGGTTGTGGGTTCAATCCCTGAATGGGGCAGCTCACTGAAGAGCTGCAGTTCCTTGTAGGTCACTTCCAACTCATAATATTCCATTATTTTTTTACAGTGAAATTCTGACTTCACTCATAACTAGAGGTTAGAGAAAACTTAATTCAGTTGCCTTGCTCATTGAGATGACATACAGAAAATCACTGAGGATGTTTGGTGACTAGTTGTTCAGCTTCAGCAGATCTTGCAAAAAATAGGTACAAATTCTGATTTCTACAAGCTTGTAGCTTGGCTAAATCAGGTCATATTTTCACAAAAAGAGACAATATACTTCTTTCATACAAAAACATTATCCAGTCTGACTTCAAGTTACCGATTCAGAGCAGGCAAGTGGTTGCAGTTTCTCAGGTTCTTTTTTGGTAGGAAAATGTTCCAGCCATTCTCTGGGTTCCTGTAAAAGGTGTTGCTAAGGGGAGGGTAAGGAAAAGCTACCTGAAGGAGAAAGTAGACATGGAAAATTTCATATTGAATAGTTAAAAAGGCAGCTGAAAATAGTCATAAGTAAGAGCTTTCAGGTGGCTTTGGTAACGGCCAGTGTCACTAACCTGATGGAGCTTCTTTGTTAGGGCTTATTATATTTGTGTGTAAAGTAGGGTGATAATTTAAGTTTTTAAGTATGTTTCATTCCCTTTTTTAGCATTTTATAATTTATTTATTTTTAATTAACCTTGAATATAGCAAAACAAACTTTTCTGTATAGCTCTTAATGTCTAGATGATGTAAAATGTGAGTCCACTGTGGTGCCTTCAGGGAATAAGTCTTGAATCAATTCAGTAAAAATGCTGTTGAAGCGTAAAGAACAAGAGAAGTGGAAGTGATAGGATAACCTTACTGTGCTAGTAGAATCTTGCTGTGTCTGAAGAGCTGCCCTCATTTTTGACAGATGAGGGTTAAGTGACCTACAATAGACTTAACTTATTTATTAGGTTTTTTGTTCTGAATAGATGATTTAGGTTTAAAAATTTTAAATCTCATTGTAGACCTGATCAAAATCTATCCATGCACTTGATCACTTTTCTTTAAGCATGGTAGGCATTAGCAGTACAGCAGCCAAAAATTGCCAACATACATGCCTCAATAACAATGTGGTGAATTGCAAAATATGATGAGTGGCAAGATGAAAAAATATAATTATGGACATGAATGTTTTCCCATTTGGGTTTTTAGACCATGGCTGAATAATTCTGATGCCTTAAAGGGTAAGCAAGAGAAACATTATGTAGTTCGAACAAAACTGGCAGAATGGTTTTGAATACACATGTAGAATACATAACCTTGTGGATCCCTTCCAACTCAGAATAGTTTGTGAATAATTTCTGTAGGTAACGAGCACTTGAATACGATAAAACATGTGGTAAAAAAAATCTAAAGAGCAGTCACTGGAACATAACAGTATTGAACAATAAGTATAGGAATTATGAGGTAGCAGTAATATTCCCTAAAACCCTGTTGTTTTGGCTTTTTAACCTCTTGCTTTTGGGTCTCTGTTTAATTTTGATGTGTCTGTTGCAATATATTGCTGCATTTTTTGTCATTTGCATGGTCAATATGTAGCTGAGAATTAGAAGTATACAGAAGATGTTTTGCTGTCTTGGAAAACCTGAACAGATAAAATTGTGAAGCAAGGCTTGTGTTACAGACAGGTTTTCCTTCAACTTTTCTATCTTAAGTATGCACTGACAGAGATTAAAAAAAAAAAAAAGAATAGAGTGAAGAGTAAATCAGCTTTCTTATTTTTAATGGTAATTCTGCTCAAACAAAAAGAATGGCGATAACAGGACATGGTTCAGATGCTAGAAAAGAATCCTTTGAGTTTTAAAATTCTAGAGAATAGCCGAAAATCAGTTTTATTTACAGAAGTGCCTAACTTATTTTTGATTTGGATTAGTGTATATTCTGGCATCCCATTTTTTCAGTGGTATTTGCTTGCCAACTTCTACAACTTCTTACTTGGTCTTATTTGGTGACATGAGCTCGGTGTTGAATGTATTGGTTGCTTCTTACTACTTACCAACACCTTTAAGATACTAGTACATTGTTGCACTAAGGATTGGTAACAGCTCGCTTGAATATTCTAGTGGATGCATTCCTGAAATAAATAGGTATGGTATCCTGAAATAAATGTGCTTTACCTGATTCTTTCCTCATGTTCTCCATTTTTTACTGCCTCATTTTCTAAACATTTTGAGTTTCCATGACATGCTCTTCTATCCTGCTTCTCCTTCTAGCCCCATTCCAGCATATCAGAACTTTCCTTTCCTTTTTGATGGTCCTGTGGTAAATAACATTTCCCATCTGTGAAGGCATTTAATCCAAATGGTCTCACTTCCACTTGCACATGTTTTAGTTGCAACAGTTATGCCCAGGACAGTCTGCAACTCTGGACTTGTTAATAGACCTGAGATACATTGCTGGTTTAAGTACCTGTAGGTATCTGAAAGCAACAAAAATGCAGTCTTTTCTCTACTCCCTTTCATCTCAAACAAACAGAAAAAAACCTTCCACAATAAAGATTTGCACTAAAATCACAGGACTTGGCGTCAATGGAAGCTGGTTTTCCATCTGCTCAGTGCTTCCTCCTGAACTGTTCCTAACATTACAGAAATTAATTTTTTTTTCCTAATCAGGCAAGCCAAGCTGTCCTCCTTTTTTTTTGTGTGTCTGAACTAAAAATAGGAGGTCTCAGATTTTAAGTATTAATTACATTTTCTTGATAGATGTGTTTTCCTGTAATAGGTAATCTGTGCTCATTATGTATGCTTTCATATCTATGCCTTTTTCCCTCCTAAGTTTTATCTAAAATGTAACCAAAACTATGGTTGAAGTGTAGAAGTGTAATGTGACTCCATGATTTGAATTCATATAAATGTAGGATAAAATGTCTTCATTTTAACATTCTGCTATCTTAGAACTGTGTGGCTATGTATGTGTCAGTGACACTACTGCATAAGTACTGATAAGTAATAAAAGAAAAATCTGAAAGGTTTCAGTGTTTCAGAGAAATTTGTATGCTTCATGATACAGAACTGAATAGAAAAAGATTCACAGACTGAAGAGGTTAAATTTTGTTCCCATTAAAATCAGCTTTTCTGCATTCTTTAACTTTTTCACTTCTTGAGTGCACTCATTTATTTGTGCCAGATTTCTGGATTTAAATCTTTTGTGACCAACATTCTTCTCTAACATTGGGTCTTAATCTTTTGCTGCTACTATATATTGGTGTTGTTTCTGCTGAATTGTGTGGAAGTGTGTTTTGGTTAAGAAATAAAAGATCAGTAAGTTTAAATGTAGAGTAATTTGTCCTTATTCTTATCTTGCTGTTGTCATGTCCATTACTTGAATTTCTGGGCTTGAAAGGTAGAAAAAAATGTGTACTCACCCAATTCACTGTTTCTCTTGTTTAAAAATGTCTTTCATTTTTATAATGCCCCTAAAACTGTTCTGTCAGACTAGGCCTCATATTGGTCATCATGGTTTCTGCCGCATCTCAGACATTCCTGCCACTGAAATCCCCTAACCAAAACTGAATTACTCTGATTCTTGTACTCAGATTGTACATTTCATATTTTAGTATTCATTTTCAAAATTCAGTATGTTATTTCCACTAGGTTCCTGTTCCATTTCTCTTATTTTTACTACTTTTCTTTTAATTTCATGCGATTCACCCTTTATTAGAATTTTTCTTTTACTACATGAACTTCATGATTTTCCTTGTTGCTGTATATTGCTTTTAATTGGAATTTTTTTCTCTTGGATTCTTTTTTGGACTTTTGATTCTGAAACACTGTTAAATCACCTGAATTAGTCTATAAACTTTTTAGAACAGAGACTTTCTTTGGCTTGCCAGTGAAATACTGGTTCTTTTCCAACAATGATATTAGTAGATATCACTTCTATGGTAATATTAAAAGATGTTGATTGGTTTGGACGAACTGTATTTAATACTTTTGCTCGATTTCATAGCAACTTACATTAGAGAAAGAGATAAAATAGAAATGTTACAAAGTTATAAACCCAGAATTTTTTGTTTATGATGTATTGGGTTTCTGTGGCCAGGTTTTGGTAGCAGAGGGGGCTACAGGGGCAGGTTCTCTGAGAAGTTGCCAGAAGCTTCCCCCATGTCTAGTAGAGCCCATGCCAGCTGGCTCCAGGATAGACCCACTTCTGCCAAGGCTGAGCCAGTTAGGAATGATGGTAACACCTCTGTGATAACATATTTAAGAAGGAAAAAAAAGTCACTGTGCAGATGAAAATTGCAGCCAGGGAAGAGCGGAGTGAGAACATGTGAAAAACTCTTCAGACACCAGGGTCAGTAGAGAAGGGGAGGGATGAGGTGCTCCAGATACTGGTGTTGAGGTTCCCCTGCAGACCATGGTGAAGCAACTGTGCCTCTGCAGCCCATGGAGGACCATGGGAGTTCCGAGATCCACCTGCAGCCCCTGGGGGAGACCCACACTGGAGCAGGTGGATGCCTGAAAGAAGGCTGTGAACCCGTGAGAGGCCTGTGCTGGAGCAGGATCCTGTCAGAGACCTGCAGACCTGTGGTTAGAGGAGCCCACACTGGAGCAGCCTGTGCCTGAAGGACTGCACCCCATGGAAAAGTGAGCCATGTGCAGCAGTTTGTGAAGAACTGTTGTCTGTGGGATGGGTTTGCATTGGAGAAGGTCATGAAGGACTATCTCCTGTGGGAGGGACCCCACACTGGAGCAGGAGAAGGACTCCTCTCCCTGAGCAGCAGCAGAACAACCTGTGACATAGCCCCCATTCCCATCTCCCTGTGATGCTGGCGGGGAGGAGGTAGAACTTGGAAGGAGGGAGTGGGGGGGAAGGTATTTATTAAGGTTTATTTTACTTCACATCATCCTGCTCTGACACTGGTAGTAATAAATTTAATTAATATCTCCAAGTCTGTTTTGCCCATGATGATGATTGGTGAGTGATCTCTCTCTGTCCTTATCCCAACTCATGAACACTTAGCTGTATTTTTTTCTCTCCTCTGATCAGTTGCAGAGGGGAGTGAGAGAGTGGCTTTAGTGACTGCCTGGTGTCCAGCCAGGGCCAACCCACTATGTATGGTAAGGATGGCAAGACTATAAGATGTAGCAGATTGATTTAATTGTAGAAACCAAACTTCATTTGTTGTTCTGTTTCTCATAAGGTTGCATTTATTCCTAATATTAGTTAACGAGCAAAATAGCTGTGATAGGAGTGCTTCCTTGTTCATTGATGGATGCTCCAAAGGAGTTTTATGATCAGATTAAATCTCTCAGAAGAGACTGAGAGACCTATTCTTCTACCAAAATTGTAAGAAATTTGTTTTCAGGGAGCAGTGCTATTTCAAAACATTGTTTTTGGAGTGGAAGAAGGTCTGTGAAGTAGGTAGTGCTCTAAAGGGTATAGAGTTCCAGTTTCTTCCTTAATCTCAGCTGCAGCTTCTCCTTTCTTCTTATTCTATCTGTGGTCCTGAAATTTCTCCTCTAATCTGCTACTGATGGCTTGGACTCTCTTAGTTCTTGTAATGCTTTTAGAGTCAAAGCTATTCATTTTGAGGTTGTTCTTTCCTTGATCTCATCCTGTTGCTCAAGAATTCCCAGTTCCTACATCTGACTTCTAGGCTAGGCTTTCTTTTGATCCTTCCCCTGCTTCAAGTTTTTGGACCTGTCCAGATCACATGTTGACTCCTCATCTGTTTTAAGTTCTCCTGCATGTTGTTTACTCTCAGCTCATCAGGGAAGTGGCATCTTTGGGATTTCTGGGTGTTGTGTAGGAAGATGGCTCTTCTGAACACTTAAAAGATTCTCTTTTTTTCTGAAACAGCTTGGTTTTTTTTTTAGATTTGGGTAGTTTTCTTGAAGAATGTCAAGTGCATAGTGAGACTTGCCAAAGTCTTTGTTTCAAAATAAGAGTTGTATTAACTGTCTATTCCACCCTCAGGGAACTCTTTTATATCCTGTTGTCCTTTCTTGCAAGTCAAACCGTCTGTGTGTGTAAAATCGTGATCTAAAATCTCTTCTTAGAAAAAGCATATTAGAGGGTCAGAATAGGGTGCAAGTGGGGAAGAATTAAATTTTCTTTGGTTCTGACTCATTTTCAGCCTTTACTGGAATGTGAATCAGATGACCTTCCTCTGCCAGTACACACGCATCATTTCAGTTTATAAAGCGTGGTATTTCTGAATCTGCTGCAGATAATTTGGATTGTGAAACTGATTGTATTCTCTCGACTTTTTTTTATACTGTTGATTGAAAACAGCCTGTGATAATGTCAGTTTTTTTCTTGAGTATATGCATGTGCTTCAATATGCAGAACATGCATCACTGAGAAGTGTGTGTCAGCTACAACATGTAAGGGGGCAAGGTGGAAGAACTAATTCAAGATGGGAATGCTTTAATGCAATGATACTATTCTATTGTTTTTTCTGTCACAAAGGCTAGATAGTCCATAATTGCAGATATTTATAGCAAAGAAATTTTCGTTTGAGACACTTGGTTAACTTACTGCTGGGAAAATGCTATCAGAGTGAAGGTTTTGGAAAGTCAAATATTTTAAATTGATGGTTCAGTGGTAATAGGAGCTAATCTGAGTTAGATTTTTCTGAGTAAATGAAGTGCTAGGGTTGCAAGAATAATAGTCCCAGAGAAACAAGTCTATGCAATTTGTACTATTCAGTAAAAGATACTTTCTTTTCAGTGTTTGTAACCTTTCCAATGCCCAGGGAAGTGTACCAAAGTGCTTATAATGGAAAACAGCACTTTTGCCCTGAGCTCTTTACTGATGGAGCCTTGTCAGCATTGGTTAGTTTTTATCTTCTACATGTGCTTAATGTTTCTAAAGTTGTTAGAAGGTATATTTCAACAGGACAAAATTCGAAGTTGCTTTATATTTTATTCATGCCCTTGATAATAAATTATGATTATCTCTCCTCTTCTGGAGAAAAGAGTTTGAAAGACACTTCAGTGATATTATGGATTGGCCCATCACCAGATATGGATCTAGTTGCCTGATATGACTGCATGAATGGTGCAAAAGAGTTGGCAGGAACATGAAATGGAACAGCTGGTGAGAAGGGAAAGATCTTGTGGAATCAGGGAAGTACTAGAATTTCTACTGATAACAGTAAGGGTGTTAGCATGCATGTGTATTGGATTAAATTGGATTAAATCCAGATGCCTACTTCTGATTTATCTTGATGTAAATTTGCAGTTAGAATATTGACAGTAAATTTTCTAATGCAAATAAGAGACTACATTCTCTCTTGCTTTAGATTTTCTTTTTTGGAACTCAACATGATTCTGTCTCCCCTTTCTTTTACCTTTTATCTGTTGTTTATTTCATAATACCTTATTAAGTGTTTGCTTACTCTTGGGTTTATATATCCTCTTTCTGTCCCACAGACAACTTTATTTCTCTGAACTGTATTTGAATATGAAAAATGAAGAGGAGGAAGAGAAAGAAGGGANTTAACCTGTAGAAATGTAATCTGAAAGCATCAGATCTCATACCTGTATCTTACAAGCACAGTTTAGCTTGTCAAAGAAAATTGGTCTTTATAAATATCTCTGCGTAAAGTAACCTTTAACTAGAGACAAAGCATTTTAAAGTCTCTTAAGTATTTGATTTGGTCATGCTACCTTTGTGTTAAAAAACCCCCCGAACCCCAACAACAACAACTATCCTCCCCCCCACCCAGTGATTATTTGTGTTTAGTGCTTGTACTTCAGAATAGTTTATCTGTATCTCTTTGTCTAAAGTTTAACAATTTTCTTTTAGCAGTTCATTTATTAATGGAAGACTCCCATGGTAGTTCTTGGTGATTTTCTATTTGCAAACCTTTCTACTTTGAAATATTTTAACATCCTACCATTTTCCATTGCAGCAGCAATTATGGGAAACTGAGGTAGTGAACAGTGGAACCCCTTTGGGAAGAAGCACTGGGAGTCTGAATTAAAGACCTGTGTTTACAAACTTGCGCAGTAGAGGAAAAACATGTTTATGGTCTAAATTTTTGCATGAATTAAGAAAACCAGAAAGACATTTTTTTCGTTAAAAAAAGCTACAGAATTGTATAATAATTTCACCTCACAATTGCAAATGTTTTATGGTGATGACAGATGCTATAGGCAATGTTTTTTCTAAGTATCTAGAATAAAATAATCTGAGCTCTATTCCTGAAGTCTGTCAATCTCTTAGACTTGCTGTAAATTGAAATTATTTCATTCAAAAAGGACTATTGAAATAGTTTGTTCCATTACAAAAATAACTCACTGAGCAAGCTGTACTATGTGATAAAAAGCTGCTGTAATGCATTTTTGAAAACTGAAGCATTGAACAACCAGATTTGCAATGTAACTTCATGTGACTAGAGTTCATTTAATCATGAAAGGAAAGCACAGTAGGTTAATCCAGGGAGAGTATAACATGGGCAAGATATGTTTTAGTGGCAGTGATGTTGTACACCTACAATACCAATCAGGAAAAAATGACATTCACGTAATGGCGTTAGAGATAATTTATCTGATTTATGTGACAATAGGTAAGAATTCTTGAACAGCCTATTCAGGAGAGTGTGTATAGGTGTTTAGAAAATGAATTTTTTCTAGAGTCTGATTTTCTGTATCAGGATTCTGACAGCTTGGCACTGGTAAACTTAGAAATTATTCCATTTCCTCCTCTCCTTGCAACATGTTTTTAAAATCTGTATAATTTTAATTGTTAGGTGACACAGTATTTACCATTATTTGCTCTTAGATGTTAGAGATAAAATACTACCAACAAACACTTTTGAAGTATAGTTCCTTCATTTTTTAACTTGCAAGATATGTGAAATAGTAAATATAATTTAAAAAGTTAGTTTCAGTAAGGTTTGGGGTCAATTTGAGGAAGGGAAACTTGCTGTTGTTTCTTTCCCTGAAAAATAATGGACAAGGATCTCTCTAGTTTGTAATTGTACATGGAAGGCTAACCCCAGCATAGCCAGTAAAATTCACAGATTACAAAGCCAAAGAAGCCATGTGTGATTGAGTAAGCTTTTCTGAATAACATGAGCAGTCGTCAAAGTAAGTTATGAAATAGTTACGGGTTGACTTAGGGCATATCTCTTAGTATAGCTACTGTCAAAAGCTATGGTCAGTCTTGATTTAAATATGTCTACCTTGACTTCAGCAAGGCTTTTGACACTGTCCCGTAACATCCTCAGAGTTAAGCTCAGGACATGCAGACTGGATGGGGAGGTGCATTGAGAACTGGCTGAATAGCAGAGTTCAGAGTGTTGTGGTCAGTGGGACAGAGTCTAGTTGGAGACTTGTAGCTAACAGTGTTCCACAGGGGTCAGTACTAGCTCCAGTCTGGTTGAATTTACTCATCAGTGACCTAGATGAAGCAATACAAAAGTAGAAGTGGACAATACCCTGGAGTGCTGTGCTACCATCCAGTGTGACCTTGGCAGATTGGAGAGCTGGGCAGAGAGTAACCAACCTAATGAAGTTCAGTAAAGGCAAGTGTAAGATCCTGCACCTAGGGAAGAATAACCCCATGCATCCGTGCAGAGTGGGATGGATGTACTGGAAAACAGTTCTGCAGAGAAGGACCTGGGAGTCCTGATAGATAACAAGCTGTCCATGAGCCAGCAGTGTACCCTTATGGCAAGGCCAGTGGTATCCTGGAGTGCATCAGGAAGAGCATTGCCAGCAGGTCGAGAGAAGTGATCCTGCCCCTCTAGTCTGCCCCTCCATTCAGCTTTGGTGAGGCTGCCTGTGGAGAGCTGTGTGCTGTTCTGGGCTCCTCAGTAGCCAAAGAGATATTGGGTTACTTGAGCAGGTACAGTGGAGGGAAACAAGACGGCATCTCTTATGAGGAAAGCCTAAGGGAGCTGAGACTGTTCAGCCTGAAAAAAGAAGCCAACTGAGAGGGCACCTTATTAATGCATGCAAACATCCTAAGGGTGGCTGTCAAAGGATGGGGCCAAACTTTTTGAGTGGTGCCCAGTGACAAAACAAGGGGCAATGGACACAAACTGAAGCAAAAGTTTCATCTGAATATGAGAAAAAAATATTTTGAGGGTGACAGAACACTAGAACTGCTGCCTAGAGAGGTTGTGGAGTCTTCTTCTCTGGAGATACTCAAAACCTGACTTGACCTGTTCCTGTGCAACCTGTTTAATAGTGAACCTTATTTAGCAGAGAGGGTTGCACTAGATAATCTCAAGAACCCTTCCAACCCCAATTATTCTGTAATTCTGTGAATTTCAGTGACAGAAAATCCCCAAGACCTCTTGGAAGTTGTCCCACTGGGGTGTTGGATTGATTTTATGTGTTGTTACCTTAACTTTTAAAGGTCTTCATCTTATTCCTCCTCTAATTCGGTCTAGCCTGAGAACTGCAGAGAGTTAAAGAAAAAATGCAAAAATGACAGATTAAACTCACTGCAGATGAAGATTAAGTGATGTACATTGTGTGTGAACAGTCCCCTATCACATTTAAGTCATCTGAAGTGATTGTTACTCTTCACTAGCTGAAAGCAAATGAACCATAGAAATTAGAAAAAGAATAGAGAGCAAAACAGAAAGCACATCACGGTGTCATCATATAAAACAGTGACACAGGCATATTGTGTAACTTCTTCCAATTCAGATTCCAGAAGCTCCATAAGAAAACAGTGGTACAGCAGAGGGCAGTAGGATAATTACAACATGAAAGAATTTACATACAAAGCATGCCTAAGGGTGGTCTGAGTAGAGTAGAAGAGAGGTCTTCCACCCCAAAACCAGATGACTGAGACAGTATGTCGTAGCTGTCTGTGAAATCATTATGGATGGATAAGATGAATAAGAATTACTATTGTGTTTTCTAGTGCAAGAAGTATGGAGTATTGGTGAAGCTGTCTGGCAGCAAATTTGAAACAAAGAAAGGACATTTTTCTTAGGATCTTGTAGAAACTGAAATTTTTTGCAGGTTCAAAAACAACAGGTAAAGGTTATCTTATAAATAAGATATTATCTTTGGCTCAAGAAATCCCTGAACTGCAAATAGCTAGAGGCTGGCAGAATAATTCTGAGAAAGTCTCCCCTGTGTGTGTGCCCTGTTTACAAGCTTGCTTAGACTTACGCTGCTGGGCACTGTTATGCAGAACTGGGGACTCTGATGGAGCCTCTGATTAGATATATCACTTTCCTAAGTGACGTCTTTCTCTCCTCCCAGTTTTTAAGCTGTGGAATCATTAATATAATATTTAAAGGTTGAGATGGTGTCAGTTCAAGGTACTGGAAGGTACTGAGGTATGCAGAGGATTCACTTTTCTGTAATTTTAATATTTTTAGTGAGCTTGCCGAGTTCACCACTGGTTGATATAAAAGTATATAGTAGGGGAGTAGCAAGTTGAATTCTTTGTAAAGCATCTATACCATTCAATCAAACAGACTATACAAATGTGTATTTTTAATGTCTTGTAGTTTCAGAAATATTGAAGAAGACAAAAGAATATTTTTCTAGAATACTGAAAAAAATGCTATCAAATGGAATGGTTTAGGTTATTGTAGGTACATGTATTTGATACTGATCCTGGGAAAAAAGAATGGGAAGAGTGATACAGGATTTGGTTAATTAAGATTTAAATGTGGAGGCAGGCCTTGCTGGACCTACAAGTTGGTCAAAGACCAGCAGTATCACAAGCAAAAGAGAGGAATGAGCTGAAGAGGCGTAAGTCAAGGCTGTAGGGCTGCAGGTTGTGAGTTAATAGGAGCACACAGGTGCACCTGCTGTAACAAAGTTCCTTTCTATGCAGATACTGCTTTGGCTTGTCAGACCCCCTGAGAAAGCAGTTTATATCTGCCCTAAATGTATGTAAGCCCTTGTGCTTTTGATTTAAGTCTGATAGAGGCCTGAATGTCTGTTGCTGTGCCTTCTCACCTATTAACTGTTTTTTCCCGAACTGGCTCTGACTGTTTATTCCGCACAAAACTGGGATATCAATATAACCATTATTAATCAATTTGGCTTTTTGAAATATGTCTCTTTGGATGTGGTTGGAAGTACTGCATAATATGCATCTACAGCGCAAATGGTTTGACATGTTTTAGTGTTTTTTTTCTCATTACAGTAATTTTTGGAGGCAGGGGTTTATTTAATGAAAGGGCTTGAGAAAGATGCAAATGGCTGTAGTGAATTTTGTGTTCATCTGTAACTCAAGGTGAAATGGATGTATTAGGTCAGTGATTTAACTATAGAAGCATAAATTCTGGATTTTGCTTCTTTTTTTCTCTTAGGGTATGTAAATTCTATCTCTTAATAAAGAGATGGAAGTGTAAAAGTATCTTATGTTCCACTTGTAACATAATAGTCTTGAGTAGACATGAAAGTGAATGCAGAAGATAGCAACAGCTCTGGAGTGTGTATTCCTACAAGTCTGTGCTGTTGTGTGTGTTAGACCCTGAGATTAGCTCAGTTGGTAAGGACTTGGTGCTGGTAACACCAAGGTTGTGGTTTAGTTCCTGTATGGGCCATTCACTTAGGAGTTGGACTCAGTGACCCTTGTGGGACTCCTACAGGTCAGAATATTCCATGTGAATTTCTTTTAGCTGATAACTGCCCAAAAGTGGCAGTTTGCACTTTTGGTTTGTGTCTCATTTGCATAACTACTAAAAGGTTTATTATACCATATCTTGTTAATTTAATATTTGTTCCTAGCTGAGTTAGTTGGGAAGGGGTCTCATTTGTGTGTACCACATGTGCCATTTTGCTAAGCAGATGTGCTTTCTATGCAATTGACTATAGTTATTTTTGTGATGTGATTGATTCATTTCACATACAGAAACAGCTTAGTACAGAGAGAAGATGAAGATATCCTTGTCAGATGTTTAGCAATCCTTGAACAACTGATTATGCAAAAGGCGGAAAAATAAATATTGACTTACTGCTTTCAGGTGAGGTGATTTTACATAATTACACACTTTGGAAAACATTTTCTGATGTATTTATTTCTGGTTGCATGGAAGTTTAGCTTTTGGAACTTCATAATGAACTGTTCACTTAGTTAATGCATCTGAATGCTTAGAGGATAAGTGAGAGAAATAATACACTTAAAATAAAAATAGCATTTATCTTGATGACTTAAATTATTAATAAATACATTTGAAAAAATCTACCTTGTAAAAATATTACACGTTTTAAAAAATATTAATTCTATCCAGTTCTTCTTCCTATGAGAAAGTTTTCCACTTGTTCATAGCCTTCTCATATTTACAACAGAGCTTAAAAAACCTTAACTGCAACTCTCAGTACAGAATTTTCTAAACCACTAAGTTTTGAGTAAGCCTGTTGAGAGCTTCATTGAATAATCACCTTATTTTTCTAAATAGGCATGCTGGCTAGCTGAGATGTTTAGGATTTTTTCCTTTGTTTAAGCCGTGATCTTTTACAAACAACATCCAAGTTGAACTTTTCCAGTGTGAGAGGAGTAACTGCAGAATCAAAGCTTGAATTCCAATTCTTATTTTCCTCTGGCTTTTTACTTCCAGCTCTGAACCAGATTCAGGAGATACAAAGCCATCTTCTGAAATCAGCTGTCAAAAGCTATATTGCATCTGCTTCTTGTTGCAAATGTTACTGAGTTGTAGTAGGCTCTGATGGTTCAAGTTATGGAAATTTTGAACTGATGCTATTGAAACTTGTACCAATATTGTTTTGGTTTGTGTTGTACAGTGCCTACTTCTTAACTGATGTTTTTTTCCTGGTGTGTTACATTTGAGGGAAATTATAAGTGACTGTGGTATAGGAGCAGTGAGGAGGCAGGAAGAATTTTTACTGCATCAGTGGAATATATGAAATGAGACAGGAAAAAAATGATTGAGAGATGTTTGATCGAGCAGTTGGAGCTACTCATAAAAGAGAAGGACAGAAACTGGGGAAATGTAGAGAGTGCTGGAACCTGTCAACAGCAAAATGGCTGAGTTATAGGTGCACTAGCAAAAATTCCATCAAGTTCTCATTAAATAGAGAAAATGGGAAAATGGAAAAGTGTTAGACGGATAGACTTTGCTGGTATTAAACTGAATACCTAAGTGTGAGTGTTTAGAGAAATAGGGGGTTTTCCGCTTTGCTGTCACAGTGAAAAGTGAAACCTTGTAGAAGGAATTTTAGATACATAAAGTATTCTACAGTAATATGCATGAGATGACCCCTCTGTTGCAGAAGTTGTTTCACACATCTTGTCTGGTAGGAATTCTGTTATTTTGGGTGTATGTTGTTGATTACTGATACTACGATGAGCCTTGTCTTATATCAGCTTGAGTTTTTTAGTCTCCTGCTATTCTATCAGCCTTTGGTAAATAAGTTTAGTCCTCTGTCACTTGGTAGAATTCATAAATGCTTTGTGCATAAGTGAAGCGTTCAAAAGAGGTGTTTGTGAATGGCAGATGAATCTGTCTTTAGCAGGCATCAGGAAGAGAGAGATTATTTTAGTAAGTTAGCAAAACATTAAAAGAAAAAAAACAAGAAAAGAACTGATGGCTACATTGAATAAGAATATCATATAATAAGATGTGCTAAATAAAAATGAGGGAAGGGATACAAAGAGAAGTAGGGGAGATACTTAAAACAATGCTGGAAGAAGAAATATTGCCTCTTAGTAAATTGAAAAAAAATGTGTGAAATCTGTAAGACAGTAGGAGCAAAGCTACTGTTACATACAAAATTGACCAATGTGATAGTACTAAATGGTATGTTAAACGATGTCTGACACTTAATGCTTTTTAAGTTTCAAGGGTTGGGGGAGGGTTTTTGTATGTGAGCAAAGGTATACCTTTCTCTATGACTTCTAAATGTAGTTTTTTGATTAACAGATACAGTATATATTGTTCAAGTCCTATTAGATGTCAGAATCTCATTCTGAAATGTTTTGCATGTTAATTCCATGTAGAATTCATGTCTGTGTGACTCATGTTGTGAATGCTTCAAATGAGTGAAAAAAATAAGACCTGCACCACCTTTTTATAGTTTAACTGGGGCACTGATGTCCAATCCTCTTATTGAAACTGTACACAGTACCTTGGGGTGTATTCACATGGTGCTGTTTCCTTATTGTGCTGTAGTTTACCTTTCATAAATAACTAAGCAACACTTCCAGCTTTGTTTAATATCGTTTTATGTAAACAAAGATTCATTATTCTATAATGAAAGATATCCTTTTACATCGGCTGCTATGGTGCAAAACGCTGTTTGCTTTGCTAGATTAAGTAGATAATGAGATGCAGTAAATGTTTTTTGCTAATCATAACATAAACATGGCTTTTTATGAATTTTTTTCTTAAACAGCCATGCATGGATGTGTATACTGAAATATTTTGAAGTACTTGAATCTTAGAAAGTATTTCACTCTGGTATGAATTAAGAGAGAGCATTTAATAGTTTTTCCTTTGAATAACCTTAATACTAAAAGCAAGCTGTTAGTTAAACAGTATAGGAAACCTAAGAACATCAAATGTCTGGCACAGAAAGATTCGAACTTCAGTATCAGTATAAAGAAATGTGAATTCATTGACTTATTGTCCATGCATGAAAGTATATGTTGATGTGATAAACAATTAAAGCAGTATATGAAATAAAAACTTACCTAGGAGATATTTGATTGAAGCTTTGTCTGTGCTCTGTCAGAATATACTGAGACTCACTCAGCAGATAGGAAGCTTTTTTCTATTTGAAATGCATTGTGCACTCTCGTCTTGTGATTTCTTTTCCACAGCGTCTTGTTCAGTGCTGCTTCGATCTTGTGGTATTGGTTGTTTCCAGTTTATTTTCAGGTATCTCCAATATCTAATTTCTTCCAAATTCAGCATTTTTGTTTATTCTTCCCTAATCAGGTAACAAAAAAGAACCTGTGAACTTTGCATCTTCCCCTCCCCGCCAAAAAAAAAGTGGAAAAAAAAAGGCAAATGCACCGACCCCAATTAACTCAAGTATTCAGCACCCATTTAAAAAATTATTTAAATATTTAGTATCCAGTAAATTCCATCTGTTTTCTGGTGCTATCCTAGACTGAAAAGTTATTTCCCTACACATTTTGATAGCCTCCACATTTTAGATTTTTGTAGGAAATATGCAGGATCAGTAGACATCAGGTCTTAACTTTTAATCCATGCAATATTATTCTGTGAAGGATGGTGAAGGTCTGCCTCTCTCAGCTCCTTATGCTTCTGTCAGACACAGATGTGAAATGCTGCTTTAGAGCAGAGGGGGGAAAAAAAACTCCCAGAGGGTGTAGTGTTTTGTCATCTCTCAGGACAGTGAGCACGCATGGTATCCATGAGTAGCAGATATGAGCTATTCAAACCAGTCGCTGAACTGACAGGATGACGCTTTCATACATAATAGAACCGTTAATTATTTCTTCTGATGGACAGCAGTGTGTACTAGAAGAAAAAAGCAGCAGATGATAATACTAGGTTTGATAGGTTCTCTGCGTTTTAACAGCTTGTCATCAAGAGACAAACCAGGAAAAACCTGCTGTTTTGGGATATGATCAGGTAAAACAGACCACAGTTGTTTTGACATAGTGGATGTCATGCATAGGGTTAAAAACTCCATTCAGGTTAAGGTCTATTCATAGCTATCTTTTTATCAAAAAAATGTTCCAAAAGATTTGCTTTAAAAATCGTGGTTTGTGTTTTGCTTCATGTAGTCTTTCACTGTAGTCTTGTGGGTTTTCATTTATAATTTAATGTGCAGATTAAACCTACACATTTCTTTTTTTTCCCTGCTAGAGGAAACCTTAATGAAAAAAATAAAATCCCAAAGAACTCTGTGTATGAAGATGATGTTCAAACTCGTTGCACACTTCGTATCAAAGACTGACTCACAAATCTATTTATAATTAATTTAGAAATTTAAATTGTCTGATTTAGTGCTAAGTAACCACTCTCTTGAGGTTAATATGTAAGAAATAATATGTATTTAAAAAAATGCTTTAATGTAGCTTAAGCCTTTAAATCTGTTCTAGAATATGATGTATAAAATCTTCATTCACTGTATCAATGCTGTTAGGGGCAGCATATGCTGATTGTGGATCAAATAATGCAACATTTGGAACTTTTCCTTAGAATATAGTTTGTCTTTTTCATTTTTGCCTTGGAACCTGATTTAGGGCAACTTTTCTTTTTAGATATATTAACAAGAAAATGTTTACAATCAATATATTTCTTTTTTTTTGCCTTCTGTACATTGATGGTGAAGAAGAGATAAAATGATGAAGGGAAGAAAAGACTACTTTAAAACAAGTGAAACATAAACCACACCAAAAAGATAGTGGAAGAAAGGGCTACTTATACAGGTTTGTACTTGTTTGCTCTAAATATGAAAAACCTCTCTCATAATTTGCCTTAGTCTTGTTGCATTGAAGCAGCAAGTTATCTTCATCTTTCTTGTTACGAAATCATGGAGAGTATCTGGATAAAGCTGGTTTTGGTTTATCCAGTCAGTAATGATCAGCACCGTTATGCCCTTATATCACATCAAATAACTTTTGGAATACTTTTGGTCTTTAGCTTGCATTCTGTCTGGCTCCAGACCAAATCTAAGTTACATGGTGGCTGTAACTTTAAATCTAAAGTTGTCAATCTCTTTAGATAAGAAGTCGAGTTGCCAAGGATACAATGGTATATGATGTAAAGTCCCAAATAGTATTAACACTGTCTGTCTTGTGATTTCTGTCCTCAAGCATACAATCCATGCCTGGAGTTGGTAGCCCAAGCTGAACTGAAAATGATCTAAATTTATTAGATACTTCATACAAGTGCTGATTCTTATGAAAACCTTCCAAGTATTTGGAATCTAACAAGTCACAACGTTTATGTTCTTGGATAATCTTTTGTGAGACAAAGAGTAAACTCTAGTGTGGTCTTCTTCCCCTGTTGCAAATCCCAAAACTCAAATATCTACTCTGGGATTAGCCCCAGAAGAAGTCCTTAAATGCAAAACAATTGAGGTGTTTTTTAATACACACGTGTATATGAGTGCACACATACATATATAAACCTTACTTTTTTCCCCTCTTCAGATCAAGGTAAGCTGAGCTATTGTATGTCAGTATCAGAAGCATTCTGTTGTCTCAAACCCAGAAATGAGGATAAACTTGGATAAAACAGCATGTTACAATTTAGGGGATGACAGTGATCCTGACAACTTGATGTGCAACCTGGGTCTAAGATAAGGAGATGATTGGTGTTAAAAATTCAAACTCTCAGGAGGAAGCTGGTTAAAATTTTCAACCTTGAATACAGCACAAAGGAAAGGAATTGTATTTTTAGCATGGTGTTCTGAAATTCTTTTCTGTTTGGTCAAAATGCAACAGGAATAAGCTCTCTCTCTCTCTATATATATAAGCTTCATGGCTAAAGGGGATAAATAACATCTCTGGTGGAGAATGTGGCTGGTAGGACGGAAGTAGTAAAAGCTTCAAGCATGTACCACCGAGCACTCCAAAGGGCCTATAGTCTTGTGACTGGATATCTACCATGTGACAATCAATGCTGTACCATGTGATTACTTCTTGTGGCGTTATCTTGCACTCACAGGGTAGCATGGGGAGGGATTCCATGTCTGTAAATAGCATCAGGTGACATGAAGTTCTGATACCTCTAAACCAGGAATAAGGAATCACAGGGAACTGGCCACATCCAGCTACTTTGTTTCATTTGGATAACAGGCATGTTGCAGGACTGGAAGGGATACTAAACAAATTTGTTAGATAACCAAACTGGGAGGAGGTGTAGATTCCCTGGAAGGCAGGAAGGCCCTGCAGGGAAACCTGGACAGATCAGAGGACTGGGAAATCACCAACCACAGGAAGTTCAACAAGGGCAAGTGCCTGATTCTGCACCTAAGATAGGGCAACTCTGGATGTTCGTACAGACTGGGGAATGAGATGCTGGAGAGCAGTGCTGGGAAAGGGACTTTGGGGGTCCTGGTTGATGGCAAGTTGAATATGAGTCAGCAGTGCCCTGGCAGCCAGGAGGGCCAACCATGTCCTGGGGGGCATCAGGCAAAGCATCACCAGCCGGTTGAGGGAAGGGATTGTCCCACTCTGCTCTGCACTGGGGTGGCCTCACCTTGAATATTGTGTGCAGTTTGCGGTGTCACAATCTAAGAAGGATATTAAGCTGTTAGAGACTGTCCAAAGGAGGGCCATGAAGATGATGAAGGGCCTTGAAGGGAAGCCGTATGAGGAGCGTCTGAGGTCACTTGGTCTGTTCAGCCTGGAGAAGAGGAGACTGAGGGGAGACCTCATTGCAGTCTACGACTTCCTCATGAGAGGAAGAGAAGGGGCAGGCACTGATCTCTTCTCTGTGGTGACCAGTGACAGAACCTGAGGGAATGTCAGGGGAGGTTTTGTTTGGATATTAGAAAAAGATTCTTCACCCAGAAGGTGGTTGGGCACTGGGACAGGCTCCCCAAGGAACTGGTCACAGCACCAAGCCTGATGGAATTCACAAAGCCTTTGGATGTTACACTCAATCATGTGGAGTGACTCTTGGGGATGGTCCCACACATGAACTTGCTGTTTCTTGTGGGTCCCTTCCAACTCAGCATTTCTGTGATTACTTTCTGATAGTGGAAAAGTTAATTTGTAGAGAGGAAGAAGTCCTGTAATTCTAGGACAGACTTCTGTTTCAGTTGCTACTTTTTCAGTGGTGTTATGCACTTACACATTATAGCCAAACCCCTCAAAATAACTACTATGTAGCTTTGGTTAAGAACAGGATGAAACTCTCTACCTGAAAATCAGATCTAGGGTGAATATTGTACTTGCATGTTTTAAGAAATATGCTTTTTAAAAGTAGCATAAAAAGTGAGCATAAGGCTTTCTTTAAAACATTTTACATTTTAAGTGTGTGTAGATTTGAGTAAAAAGCTCACGGAAATTTCATGGGAATCTCAGTGATATTTAATATTTACAGTATCAAAGCTGATAGCTTTCCAAATAGTGTTGAGCCATGTATTATTGTCTCTGTTAGTCCATTCAGGATTAATAATTATGGATTCTTCAAGTCCTAAAGGCCAAATGTTACCTCCACTCTATGAAAGTAATTTGTCAAATATACTAGAAAAAACATTTTTCTAATCAAACTGAGTTACAGTGAAGCTGTATCTCAGTGAACTGCTTCTGCAAATTATAAAGTGCTAACATTAGTACTGCAAATAAATTTGAAAAAAAAGACATAATGTTAGAAAACACTTAAACATTTTCCTTTTTTAGAATTTTATCAAGTAACTGGCATTTTTCTAACAAACAGCTATGCACATGGAAATCCTATTTTTACCTTTTTTTCTGAGTGTTGTCATTCAGCTTTTTTAGAGCTGTAAGATTACCTCTTTCAAGCAAGTTGATAACTAGTGGTTGCTTTTCAGAGGAAAACAGTGTATCTATCAGAATTTTTAAATTGCTGCAGAGCTAATGTTCCTGAAGCAGATGTTGTCATTATTGTTGCTTCTTTTGTTGCTTACAGGTAGTTCTTACCTTTGCAAACAAAATACTCTGCTTATTCTTTTTCCACTTTTTCTTTCAGGGTATGTGTGTGTTTGTTGTGGTCTCCTATCAATAATTATTTGTTATTGAAGATTAAATAATTCTGCTTTATGAGTGGAATATTTTATTGTTTTCCAGCTAAATGAAATTTGTCTGCAAAATTTTATTTTTCAGTGTTCAGTATAGAATATATCTTACATTTCTTAAAAAAAAAAGATTAAAAAATCAATGTCTGTATTATAAGTCTTCAAACTCTTCAAGTTTTGAAATCAGTCAGATAATTAACACTGAGTAATTTTTTACTTAAAAACACGACAACCTGAATCTTAAATTATTTTGAATTTAACAGTAATATTTGCTAGCTCTCAGTGAAAGTACTTTGTAATTTCTTAAAATGAGACTATTCTCATTAAATGAGTATTTCCCGTAGTCTGAAAACTGCTATAGAACAACAAACTCAAAAGAGAATTGGATTGAGATAGCTTAGAAGAAAAGGAGTTTTTGTTACCTAGGAAATGAGTAAGTAAAAATACTTAGGGCAACTCTTATCATGTCAGACATCTGAGGGCTTTTGTGTTTCCTAGGTTTGAGTTAGGCAATCAAGTTAGAGTTGAGACAAAGTGGCTTCAGTATGAAATCCTTTGAGAAGACAGGCCAATAGTTTATTTTCTACTTTTCTAGTCGAAGTGTTGCCAGTAGATGTATTTGGACAGAAGGATGTAATAAAGTTGCATAATAATAATAATGATGATTTAACATTATTTCTAGGACTGTTGAGTACTACAAACATGTTGTTGGAAATTTTATTCAGTGAAGTTTTGCAAGGATGATTCTTGCAATTAAACTTTGGTTTTTTGCTTTGAGAAAAGATTAGTGTGCTGACACAGGTTTTAATTAGTATGCTTTATAAGTCATACTTTGG